>MU224845.1:2600289-2614742 GCA_018584345.1 Thuja plicata | reverse complement strand
TTTTAGGTTGAAATCATAGGTTTCAGTAGAGTTGCAATTTATAGCATTCATTCTAGTAAGAAGATAAATGTATTCTTTTCCTGCAGCACTAGTGTAGGTTTCTTTTATGCATTTTTACCTTCCTACAGCATAAGCAAAATGACTCCTTAAGGAACTTAGTGCACATATCGTGCCGACCATTTCAAGTATACGTCCCTGGGTTGACAAGTTAAATGAACCTCATAATAGGAAAATTAGTCCTTAGATTGAATGAACCATTCCTAAGAAAGGCCTTGAGCATGATTATTATACACCTATTGTGAGGCAGTTCACCAGTCTATATGCCTTTGAAACCCTTGTTTTTAGGGGTTTGGTAGAAATCCAATGTACTGATTCTACTAAGATTTGAGACCTAGAAAATATTTAAGGGGTGGAAAAACCCACATAGAATATCCAATTTTTTTCTAGGGTTGTTAAGGGTTTGTGGGAGTAAGAACACCTTTTCTATGATTTGGAGGGCTAATAGGCCTAAAAAGGCTACAAGGGCCAAAGAGCTTGATTTTGGGTCTCGATTGGAAATTGGTTGAAGGATTCATCAAATTTTTTCCATAGGAGTTTGATTGGACCTAAGGGGAGTGGGAAAGCCTAACCTTAGGAATTTGAAATCATTGGAGTGCTAGGAGGCTTGTGAAGCGATCGTTGCAAGAAAGCTAAGAAAGAGTGTTTGGAGTTGAGTTTGAAGTTGATGGGAAGTTCCTATGGAGTTAGAGGATTAGGAAAGAATACTATAGTTAAGGTAGAGAAAGAGACCCTAAGAGAGACCCAATGAAGGTCTTGGAGAGAGCCAAAAGGCTCTAGGAGAGGAGATCCTCATCAAATTGGTATCAGAGCCATTGAAAGGCTTGGGTGATTGAATTAGTGTATGTTAGATTGGAGTGAGTCCATAGGTGAGTCTAGCATGGTGACCAATTCAGAGTTGGCCAAAGATTTGTCAGAGAAACAAATCAAGAATAGGCTTCTTGAAGAATCAATGGAGGAAATGAAGATCAAGATGGCATAAGTGGTGGATACTGCTAGTAAGTTGAGAGAAGAAATGAATCAAGGGATAGATAAGGGAAAGAAACCAGTGGAAGAGAAAATAGAACCAGAGCCTGATCCTCTTCTACCTGAGGAACCATTCCTCAAAGAACTCAGGGCATTGAGAGGAAAGGTTCTAGAGGGCATCCCAATATTCTCTAGCAAGATGGATGTTGAAATGGTTATGGAATGGCTTGAAGGAATGGAGAATCACTTTGAGTGTGATGGGATTATAGAAGCCCAAAAGGTAAAGATAGCCAAGTCAAGGCTAAGAGGGCAAGAACTTACATGGTGGAAGATCTTGCAGGAAGAAAGAGAGAAAGAGGGGAAGAAGCCCATAAAAAATTGGAAAACAATGATGGAAAAATTGGAGGAGTATTATCTTCCAGAGGATTACGACATCCAACTACATAAGAATAGGCAAAATCCTAGGCAAAAAGACCTAGATGTGTCAGCCTATAATGAAGAATTCCAAAAACTTTGTCTCAGATAAAGAATTTAGGAGACAGAAAGTATTAAAGTGGCAAGATACCTTAATGGATTAAGGTGGAACATTCAAGAAGAGCATAGTCTCTTTACCCTGATTTCCATTAATATTTGTTTTCAAATGGATTTGAAGGTGGAAGAAAAACTAAAGAAAAGACAAGATTCTAGCTCCAGAGGTAGAGGAAATGGTAGAGAAAATAGAGGTGGCCATTGGGGAGGTTCAAGTGTTAGAGGCAATGACAATAGGGGTAAAGGTGACTCCAAATATGCATATCAAGAACATGAGTCAAACAATAGAGTTGGATTCAATAATAGAGGAAAGGGTTCTTATAATAGTGGCAGAGGAAGGCCAGGAGGTTTTGGAAGGGGATATCATTTCTCTTCCATGAAATGTTGCAAATATGGACAGTTGGGGCACCATGCATATAGGTTTCCAGATAAGCCAGTATCCTCACAAGGAGAGAAGAGGATCAACTATGTCCAAGAGGAGGACAACACTAAGCATTCAGAGGTCAGTCTGGATTCAGAGAAAGGTGAAAGTTTGATGCTTAGAAGAATACTAATTAAATAATCCACTAAGGTTGGACACAAGAAAAGAAGGGCTCTTTTTAGGTTCAAGTGCAAGATAATGGGAAAATTATGTAAGGTGATCATTGATTCAGGATCTACAAACAATGTCATATAAGAGGAGGCAGTAGAGAAGTTAAATCTCACTAAAATTCAACATGAGTGTCCTTACAAAGTCACATGGTTGAATAAGGGCTAGAATTTCTTAGTCAATGAACAATTGTGGGTGGAATTTTCCATTGGAAAGTATCATGACAAGATAATATGTGATGTTTTTCCAATGGATTCTTGCCATATATTTCTTGGCAGACCATGGTTGTATGAAAGAGATTCAGTCCATAATGGGAAAGACAATAAGTACACTCTCAAGAAAAATGGGATCACTTAAAAAATACAATCCATACTAGAAGAGGATACAATGGAGAAGGTAGAATCCAATTCCATGTTAGTGAGTGGAAAAGAATTTCTAAGGGATATGAAGGAAGAAAAAGTTGGTTATGCAATCTTGCTAAAGCCAAAGGTGGAGGGGTCTCATGAGAAGGCACCTATACCACAGGAGGTAAGAGAACTGTTAGACCAATTCAAGGACATAATTTGTGAGGGTACACCAGCAACCCTTCCACCAATGAGGGAGATAAGTCATCAAATTGACTTCATACCAGGAGAATCTTTTCCAAACAAGGCTGCATACAAGATGACACCAGAGAAAAACAAGGAGATAGCCAGACAAGTCCAAGAGCTTTTGGACCAAGGGTTGATAAGAAAGAGCATCAGCCCATGTGCTATCCTCGTGGTGTTGGCTCCTAAGAAGGGAGGTAAGTGGAGGATGTGTACTGATTCTAGGGCAATAAATAGGATAACTATTAGGTATAGATTTCCAATTCCTAGAATAGAAGACTTGATGGATTGCTTAGAGGGTGCTAAGTACTTCTCTAAAATTTATTTGAAGAGTGGGTACTATCAAATTAGGATGAAAGAGGTTGATGAGTGGAAGTATGCATTTAAGACTACAGAGGGGTTGTATGAATGGTTAGTGATGCCCTTTGGGCTTACCAATGAACCAAACACCTTTATGAGGGTGATTGGTGAAGTCTTGAAGGACTATATACGAGTTTTTGTAGTTGTCTATTTAGATGACATCCTAATTTTTAGTAAAACTAAAGAAGATCACATGAAACACTTGGAGTTAGTGTTGAAGAATTTGTAGGAAGAGAAACTCACCATAAACCTTGAGAAGAGTGAGTTCATGAAAGAAGAGATAGTCTACCTTGGCTTTGTGGTTTCCAAGGGTGACTTAAAAATGGATAAGGAGAAGGTAGAGGCCATATTGAACTGCCCTACTCCTAAGATAGGGACTAAAGTTAGGATCTTCCATGGGTTAGCCAAATTTTATAGGAAGTTCATTAGGAAATTCAGTGAGATTTGTGCTCCAGTCCTAGAGACTATAAAAGGAGGGTTGAAAACAAAATTTGTGTGGGCAAAGGCAGCTAATGATGGATTTGAGAGATTGAAGAAGGAAGTGGCTACTCAGCCTATATTTCTATTACCAATCTTTGATAGACCATTCATTGTTGAGTGTGATGCAAGTAGCATTGTAGTGGCAGCTGTCTTAAGTCAAGAAGGCAGGCCTATGGCATTTTTCAGTGAAAGACTACATGAGGCTAAGTATAGATACTCTTCCTTTGATTTGGAGCTATATGCTCTTGTACAAGACTTAAAGAAGTGGAGGCATTCTCTTTTACCCAAAGAATTTGTTGTCCTCACAGACAACCAAGCAGTGAGTTACATAAACACTCAAGACAATCTTAGCTTGAGACACATCAAGTGGATGGAATTCCTACAGTCTTACACCTTTACTATCAAACATAAGAAGGGAGAGAAAAACAAAGTTGCAGATGCCCTTGGTAGAAGACTGCTTACCATCCGAGAGATTCAGTTGCAAAGTATAGGGGTTGAATATTTTAAGGACCTATATGAGGGAGATTCATATTTCTCAGAAATATATAAGGTGTGTCAGAATATTGAGAATCACTTTCATGGTGAGTTTGCATAGTATACATTGCATAATGGGTTGCTATTCAAAGGAAAGAAACTATGTGTTCCAAGAGGCTCTATGAGGGAGAACCTTATACAATAAAAGCATAATGGAAGCCTAAGTGGACACTTTTGATTGAATAAGACATTGGACTTAGTAGAGAGATTCTATTGGTGGCCAAAGATGCAGAAGGAAGTAAGAAGGTATGTGGAGCAGTTTGGCATACGTAAAAAGCCTAAAGGAAATTCATCTAATGCAAGACTTTAACAGACATTAATCATCCCAAGTAGACCTTGGGAGTGCATAAGTATGGATTTCATAGTGGGGTTACCTAGAACTCCAACTGGTTTAGACAAAGTATTTGTAGTGGTAGATAGGTCTAGTAAAATAAGCCACTTCATACCATGTAAAACTACACATGATGCCAGCCATATTGCCTACTTGTTTTTTAAACAAGTAGTAAGGATTTAAGGCCTACCAATGATCATTGTTGCAGACAGGGATGTAAAGTTCATGGGTCACTTTTGGAAGACCCTATGGAAGAGATTAGGTACAAACTTATCTCATGGATCTTCCTATCATCCTCAAATGGATGGGAATACTGAAGTAATCAACAAGGAACATGGGATATTTCTTAGGTGTCATAGAAAGGAGTATGGACAAGGTTAGGAGAAAGTTATCCCATAGGAAGAATTTGCCTACAATGATAGTACCAATAGAGTTACAGGGAAGAGCCTATTTGAGATTGTGTATGGGGCACATCAAAGGGGTGTGATGGCACTCAAAGACCTCAAAGGATATGAGGGAGTTAGTGGGCATGCTGATGATTTTGCACAATCAATTAAGGAAGTTCATGAGCAAGTGCAAAAGACCTTGATGGAGGAAAATCAAAGGTTGAAGGCAAAGAAAGATGAGGGGAGAAGAGAATTATAGTTTTAAGAGGGTGAACTAGTCATGGTTTTCTTGAATAAGGGAAGAATACAAAAAGGGATACCCAGCAAGCTACAGATGAAACAAATTAGACCTTGTAAGATACTGGCAAAGTATGGACCTAATGCATACAAGGTAGAGTTTCCCAAGGAGATGTCAATTTCTCCAATCTTCAATGTGAAATATTTGATCAAGTATAAGGGGCCATATATGGATGAGATGTAGTATAGAGAAAAGGTACATAAGGACATGTGAGAGTTCAAGACTCTGGAACAGGAAAAAATACAAGCTGAGAAGATATTGGATTCAAGGGTGAAAAAGAAAATAAGACATAAGATCTACATGGAACATCTAGTGAAGTGGAAACAACAACCAGAGTCAGAAGCCACTTGGATAGCTGAAACTAACTTCAAGAAACATGGAATCAGTGAGGAATTCCTGTCACCAAAAGTTCCTTAACTTTCTTGTTGCAGGGGGAGTATGGTGTAGGAGCACCCTTAAGGTCTATTTAAAGATCTTAATAAATTTTGGCTTGTAGGTTTCTTTGGCCAACCATCCATGATTAAGGACTAAAATATAAAGTCCCTAGTGTTTTTTTGAGGTGTGGTTTATGTTTGGAAAAATTAGGGTTGTGTTGTTTGAGTCTAGTTGATTCCAGGAGTCTAAGGCATAGAAGTCAACTCAAAGTCAAAGAGTTGACCAAAGTACCAAATTGGGAAGAAATATAATGTTTATGTTTTTTCTATGCATTTGAGGTCAATTGGTAAAGTTTGGAACAAATTAGGACACTCAAAATGTGAAAATTATAATTTTGACAAAAGTTGTCATGATAACTTTTAAAGTTGTCATGACAACATTTCCTAGATTTTAGGAATCGGCCATTAAAGTGACCAAATCCTGACCAAATGGTCTAGAAAAATGGGATAGGAGGATATAAGTTTAATCCAACCCTAATCTGATAGTTAACTTTTATTTTGTACGAATTGATTACAAGGAAGCATCAATTTGCAGTGTAATTTGGTGATAGAGCCATCATCCATCACTTTATTGGATTGAATGGACTGAATGAATGATTGGATAGTGTTTTTAATGTATTTTCCAAGATTTTTGTGGTATTAGTTTTGTATATTGTACTTTCTAGTTAGGTTTTATTAAATTATTCATGTTTTGCAAATTCACTGGCCAGTTTTGGTCCAGTTATGTAAATAATGGGTTTCTTTGGAGTTCCCATGGCTCAAACTCCATGACCACTTTGAATCCATTATATCCTTTTTTATACTATATAAATATGGCTTTTGTAGTTTGTGTGTGTGTGTAGGGGAAGCTTGAGAACATTCAGGCCCTAGGCGAGTGGTGAGCATTTTGGTTAGGGTATCTGAACAATACAATGGCAATGGAGATTGCAGAGTGATTAGTATGAGCCAATAAATATTAGAGGAGTGTAGAGGAATGTGGTGTAGACCTTATTATGGAATGATAATTTTAGAGGAGACCATCTGATTGGAGAAAGAAGACCAAGTTGTCAAACCAATCTACATGCCTTTGAAACCCTTATTTTTAGGGGTTTGGTAGAAATCCACTGTACGGATTCTACTGAGATTTGAGACCTATAAAATATTTAAGGGGAGGAAAATCCCACATACAATATCCAATTTTTTTCTAGGTTTTTTAAGGTTTTGTGGGAGCAAGAACACCTTTTCTATTATTTGGAAGGCTAATAGGCCTAAAAAGGCTACAAGGGCCAAAGAGCTTGATTTTGGGTTTCGATTTGAAATTGGTTGAAGGATTCATTAAATTGGATCCATAGGAGTTTTATTATACCTAAGGGGAGTGGGAAATCCTAACCTTTGGAATTTGACATCATGGGAGTGATAGGAGGCTTGTGAAGCCATGGTTGCAAGAAAGCTAAGAAAGAGTGTAAGGCGTTGAGTTTGAAGTTGATGGGAAGTTCCTAGGGAGTTAGAGGATTAGGAAAGAATCCTCTAGTTAGGGTAGAGAAAGAGACCCTAAGAGAGATCCATTGAAGGTATTGAAGAGAGCCAAAAGGCTCTACGAGAGGAGCTCCTCATCACTTCTTTTTCAGATTTTAGTTTACTAGCCAATCTTTCAATGTCACACTTCAGTGAGTTTGATTTTTTTTATTCTTTCTCAGCTATTTTAGTTTCAGACTTCCTTTTATCTTCTTAAAAAAATTTAAATGCATTTTCAACTACTCCCTTAGAGTCAAGTATCTTAGTGATTCTTACTTTTTGTGCCTCTTGATCTTTCTTTGTTGACTTTAGTTGCTCGGAGAGTGTCTTGTTCTTTTCCAAGAGTTTTGTTATGGCTGATTCAGCTTCATCACTCAAACTACCTTCAGATGTTGTGTCAAGATTATCAACATGTTCTTGTGTGGATTTAAGTTCACTAAAAAAATACTTCCTCACTCTCAAGGACTTTTCCAACTTTCTTTTTAGATCTTCAAACACCTCCTATGTATTTTCTAGTTCAAACTCAAGGCTATCAATCTTCTTAGATTGCTTGTAATTTTCCATAGCCATGCTCTTTTCTCTTAGGTCGTTAAACCCTTTTCTAAAGAGAATATCTCTAATACCAATTGTTAGTATATTTGAAATAACTTAGGAAAGTTATGTTCTGACAAGGGAGGGAGGAATTTGTACCCTTAAAACTTTTAACCATTCATTATGATCTATTACCGATTTGAATACAATGCATAAGATGAACATAAAGTAAATAACTAACACCATGAAATATATAACACATAACAAAAATATTTTGGTCATGAAGATATCCTTTGTTAGAGGAAAAAATTGTGGTGGAGATGACACCCACAATCCTTCACTACTGCAGTAAAAAGGTTGTTCCGTTAGAGCTAAATATTTAGCTACTTCTGATAGCTTACCCTGTTAGGAGTAACATACTCGGTTAAGAGTACTAAATACTTATTTAGTCTACCTTGTTAGAGGAATTTAAAATCTCTAATATAAGATATGTATCTAGTTAAAGGATTTACAAAATATAAGACATGTTAGGGAATACCCACAAGCAAGATTTGTACTTCACTTATTACAATAAAATTCACTACAAAATTTCTAATAAAGTTGCATCAATCAAATATTGTCCAGAATTAGTGTTTTCTATATCCCTGTTACCTTATTCTACACTCGGTATCCTAGTAACATAAGCTCTTCTTCATTCTACATCTCTCTCCTTTTCTTCACCTTTCAACATCTTCATCACCTCTTTCAACTCTGTCAACAACCTTAACAATAATGTCAATCCTCTGCAATGTCAACTCTTTGTAGTGTCAACTCTTTTCCAACTCTTCTTAACATTCAAAACTGATGTCTTATACAATATTTAGGTGATTAACTAGATCTAGGGCATCAATAATACATGATGGAGATTAAGTGGTTAAACTTAGGTTACATCTCCAATGTCGTATGCCTTCTAAAACTTCATTGATGGATTTTCATTGTGATCCTATCTAATCATGTGTTTGGAGTCCCAATGACTCAACTAAATTTTACCTCAAATTCTATGCATGATGAAAGACTCTAGACCAGTTGGAACACCTATGCCTACTAGACATAAGCTATATAAGGATGATGATTCAAAGGAGGTAAATCAAACTACATACAGATCCATGATTGGCAAACTTCAATATGTTGTTCACACTAGACCTTATATTGCATTAGCAGTCTATATTATTGCAAGGTTTTCAGCTAATCCTAGAGAGATTCATTTGATGGATATCAAAAGGATTCAAAGATATCTTAAGGGTACTGAAGATTATGGATTATGGTATAAGAAAGGAGGAAACTTTGATTTGAATACTTTTACTGATGTTGATTGGGTAGGAAGTGTTGATGACAGAAAGAGCACAAGTGGTGGAGCGCTATTTCTTGGAAAGAGGTAAGTCTCTTGGAGTACAAGCAAGAAACAAAACTACATTTCTCAATCTACAATAGAAGCAGAATATGTTGCTGCAACAATGAATTGTTCAAACATCATATGGTTCAAATAATTGTTGTTAGGTATGAAGGTAGAAATCACAAAACCAATCATTATCTACTATGACAACACCAGTGCTATTAACATTTCAAAGAATCCTATGATGCATACAAAGACTAAACATATTGCAATAAAGTATCATTTCTTGAGGGAGTTGGTTCAGAACAAAGAAGTAAGATTGGAATATGTGAATACTAAAGAGCAAATTGCAGACATATTCACAAAACTATTACCTAAGGATGCATTATTGTATCTTAGAGGAAAGCTAGGGGTAATTCCCCTAATTGAGGAACACTAAAACATAGTTTAGTGATGCATCAATTGAGATACATAATAGACTTAACATGTTGATGTAAATATTTAGAGCTTATTGCATATGAATCAGTACAGATAGGTACATTACGATTTCATTGGATATGTTAGTTGGTGTCTTTGGCATTGGTTGTCAAAGAGGGAGAGATTACTATATGTCACAATAATTTATGATGGAAGGAGAGATTATTGTATGTCACATTGATCAGTGAAAGAGGGAGATATTGATGACAGAGGGAGAAATTTACCAAAGACAGAGATTAATGTAAGAGGGAGAAATCTGTATTTCACTAATTTAGGGAGTTTTGGATGAGAATCAAAATGAAGCTAAAGACATTAATAAAATTGGATGAGAATTAGAATGAAGCTAAGGAAATTAATAAAAATTTCATTCTTATGTTTGTTTCTCTATTATTCTTTGTATTATGACATGTTGTGTTTCCATCAATGCCAAAGAGGGAGATTGTTGATGACAATTATTCAATTGTGTATTGTCATTGATGTTTACACAAGTATAGTGATGTTTACAAAAATGCCTATTCATATCCTAGCACAATATGTGTCTACCAATATCTCTCAGGCATTGAAGATGACCAAAGTGATTTTTAGTTCTAACAGAGTTCACTCGGGCATTATAGTGTTGGTCAGGTGTTGAAGGATTTTAGTGTTGACCGAGTAAAATAGTTAGTGTAAGTCGACTAGTAGGGGTTTATATTTTATGGATAAATAGTCATATGCATCCGGAAGACATGATTTTTATTATTTATTTAAAAGGATATCAAGGCAAACTTGACAAGGCTTAACATATATAGATAAGGTCAATTTTGGATTGAATTGAGTGAGATAATAGTGGTGATGTGGAATTTCATGTGAAGTGTGATATGAAGAGTGAAGGCAAAATCAGATGGGATTCTGATTGAGGATAGAATACATAGGACTGCAATAGAATATTTGATCAGTGAGGATCAAGTATTTAATCTAGAATAGAGATCTGAATCAGCAAAGACAGTTGCATGTCAAAATAGGTCAATCCATTGATACTTTCTAACAATTGTAGAAGTGATCAAAATCTCTTAACAAAGTAGACTTAGCAGTCTTTTATAAATCCTCTCATAAGGTGACATTTTTACATTGAAGTGTTTGAAGACCTCTCACAAGGCCACTTTTTATAGGGTGATTGAATCCTCTAACTGGGTCACACCTAACAGTGTGTTATTGTAACCTTTAACAGGGTTGGCTCCTAATAGGGCTCACTTCAGAGGAGTGAAAAATAGTGAGTAGTTTCTATTGGTGGTTTTTCCCATATTGGGTTTCCACATTAAAGCTTGGTGTTATCTGTGTAAATTTCATTTTCTTTATGGTTTATGTTTTTGCAATTAATTACTAAATATAATCACAGTTAATTTCATAAGATTTTCTATATTAACCGAGTGACAATGAAATATCTATGTTAACCGAGAAAAAGTGACTGATTTTCTTAAGACATATAAGGGACTTGGATTTGTTTTTGTGGTAATTGATTTGCCCCTCGCCCCTGAGTCACTCAACTCATTTCCAAAATCTCTCTCTCTCTCTCTCTCTCATATGGGATATGTATTGATACTAGATACCCCCAACAATCACACCAAGGGTCAACAATTGGTGTCATTCCAAAGATTGTAAAGTTTTCATAGCCATGCATATCGGGTACCTGATTTGTATCAGGTATCAGATACATATTTGATACCTGATATGTTTAACAAAAAATAGTGTATTAGTCCATTTTGATGATTCCAATAGTCCCTACATTCTTCTTGCAAGCGACATTAATGGATTTTAAGACAGATACAAACATAATATTCTTTTTGGATCACCATTTTCCCAAATTTCCTATTGGAAATCATTTTCCATCATATTTTTGTTGTTATAATGGGGAGCAATAGTCATTGAAAGAATAAATGAAAGATAAATCTTACAAATGAAGAATTTGAATCATATGGACAAAGGGATAGGGAAATTCATAGGAAGATGAGACAAAGGAATGTTAAATATTAGTGAATGTGAGGCCATATGTTCATGCATAAATGTTATTTTAAATGAAGAGGAGATTAATTTGAAAATATTGAGTATAATTTTGACAATGAGAATGTAGGGATTGAAAATGAAAATGTAGACATGGAGAATGAAAATGTAGTTTTTGAGAATGAAAATGTAGTTTTTGAGAATGAAAATGTAGATATCGGGAATCAAAATGCAAGCATTGGGAATCAAAATATTGCACAACAACCAAATGAATTTTATATATCTCCAAATTATATGAGAAATGAACTACCTTATGTGGAAGAAAGACAAACTTCAAATTCAAGACCTTCAAGAACACCAAAATAGTTACTTGAAATTGATAAGAACATTATGAGAAATTTTGAAGGCATGAATTACCAAAAACCGTTTGGTTGTGGGCTTCAAAAAAAATTGAATATTTTTTTAGCAACAAGACATTGATTAAGAAATGCCAACTTTTTTACAATTGCTAAAGATGCAAAAGATGAGACCTATGCTAGTGAAATTGAATATTAGTGTGAACAAGAAAATGGAGAGAAATGTTATTATTGTGAGAAATATTTTAGTGCTCTCAATTATATTGGGAATAATAGAAAGGAAAAATATAAGAGAGATGCTCGGAGGGTTATTACAACCTCCTTTGTAAGTCACCATTTTAGAAAGGATCTCTTTTAATGAGACAAACTTGTCTTGATTTCAACAAAAATTGCAAAAATTTTGTTAGAGCACTTGCAAGACGAGTAATATTTGAGGATCCTCTTCAAAATGATACATGGGCTTATGGTGGGAGGCTTCCATGTCTCGATAAGAAACCAACTAATAGTGTGAAAGGAAAAATTCAACTATTTTGGAACTCTAACTCAAGAGTGTCACCAAATGTTAAGGATGTTTTGAAGTTAATAATTGGTGATCGAGACCACACATCGCATCCTAAACATTATTTTGAATTATATCAAACAGTGTTGTTCAAAAATATTGTGAGACATATACAACATACAGCATTATTATGAACTATCCAAATAATAGTTCACGGTGCATTGAAAACTCCACATGATATTTGCAACAAAAAGTATTTATAATCTTAACAGGTACACAATCAAATGATAAATTCTCACAATGTCGTGGATTTTTGAAGTTTGTTTCATATTTTCACAAGGGAAAAAAACACAAATTTGCAAATAAAATTGTTCAAAAAATGATATATGAGATGATCAAATATACTTTGAAGAGAGGAGGCGAAGGATCCATATGTGAGTTGGTTACAAAAGAATGTAGTGTTCCTAATTTTATTTTAGATTTCAAGGAAAATATTCTCTACAAGTATGCAAGGCATAGTCATAGGTCTTAGTGATTGGATTGGAAATTCAATATGTGTAAGGACTCTTTTCTGATTCGCACTATTTTATCTGTGGTTGACTTTGCAAAGAAGTACATAATGTAGCCACAAAATGAGTTGGAAGCTCAATATTACAATTCCATTCCAATTTTTATTTTTGTCCACATAATGTATAGACATTCCCTTGATAGTAGAGAATAGGACAAGAAGATAATTAGATGATACCATTTTTATATGAGTGGTGCTAGATCTCGCTCTTCTGAGTATGTGCAACATTGTTTTGATATTTTTTTACCTCTTGTGGGAAACAAATATTACAATGGATAGACATATCATTTGGTTAAATAATTGCACTGGTTAATTAAAGAATACTTGTATGTTTTATTGGTTGAGTAGAATGCATGCTGAGAGGGGTGTACCTCATATTTGGTAATTTTTTTATGTGAGGCATGGGAAAGAGGACCATGATGGAGAAGGTGCATGTGTGAAGAGAGCTCTAGTTAATGAGGAATTGAGGATTTCAAGTGTAAAAATTCATGATGCTCATTCTATTGTTCATTGGTGTAATTCAACATTGTCATAGGGAGGGACACTTAACTTAGAAGTGGGAAAATTATTTTGGTTGGTTAAGGAGGGCGTAGTATAAGACATATTGGATTTTCATAAAGTTAAATATTCTTCAAAGATGAATTTATTTTGAATATCAACTTCTAGTACATCGACCATTTGGACATGAGAGTTGGCTTGTTTTGTCCCAATTGTTTTTAGTGTGATTTGTTAGAGTATTATTACTCTATTTAGCTTAAGCTTCTCTTAGGTGCGTTATTAATTAATTCCTAATTAATAATGCGCAACCTAGTATTTGCCTTTAGGGTTTCGTTCACCTTTATAAGGTCGAACTTTGTATTTGTCTTTCATTAATTCAGTTAATATTTTTGCTCTCACCTTTTGAGTAAAAATTGAGTTTTGCTTTTTCCTTCTTTCGCTTCATTTCTTGTGACAGGTTTTTGCATGCAGCTGGATCTTGGAGTGAATCTGATCTTTCATCAGTTTCTACATGGTATCAGAGCCTTGCTGTTGCATCTTGTTCAAGTCTGTTTGGAGCTGTGGATCAAGCCTTCTCTTTCTGGGGTTTTCTGGCATTTTTTATAGTGGATCTGGAAGGTTGCAATTTTTCAGAGCGATTTAAGCCCAAACAGACCTCTCCATTGAATTCAGAGGGTCGATCCGGTGAATTTTGATATAAAATTTGGCCTATTTGGCCTCCGGGGCATCAGGGAAATTTTTACGGTTTCCTGTGGCCGTACGGACACGTTTCCCGAGGCAAAATCATCAAAAAAATACTAAAAAAGGGTTTTTTGGGTGCACAGGGGCGCGCCACCACCGCGCCACCCCGGCACCACCCCGTCGCCTCCTCAGCTTGACCCACGCCCAACTGCTCCCTCCGCTCGCAGCTCACGGGCCGCTACCACCGGCGGAGCTGCCAGCGGCGCCGCCTGGGCTTCTGCCGCCGCCTGGAGTGGCCGCAACCGGAGGCAGCCACCGGCTCGCCACCGGTCTGCTAATGGAGCTGACGTCAGCTGCCAGTTTTTTTTTTGGCCTGTTTCAAATTTTTCCGGCGTTTTTTTATTTTTCTGACCGCCGCCAAATTTTTCGGTGATGACGTCATGCTGACGT
>MU224845.1:2547228-2589050 GCA_018584345.1 Thuja plicata | reverse complement strand
ATGGCATAAGAGGTTGTGTCATGTGAACTTTGATAACTTGGTAAGCATAAGTAAATTGAAAAAGGTTAGAGGGCTACCTAAGTTAAAGAAACCTGAGAATGCTATGTGCAAACAATGTTAACTAGGAGAGATGACTAAGTCTAGTTTCAAGAGTAAAAGACATATTTTAGAGGAAATTCTGGAATTATTCCATACTAATCTCTGTGGTCCCATTGGAGAAAGAAGCTACTGTGGTGCTAGATATTTCAATCTATTTGTTGATGATTATTCAAGGATGATGACTGTAATTTTTCTCAAGGAAAAATCTGATGCATTCCAGTTATTTAAATGGTACTTAGCTAAAGTTGAAAAGAAAATAGGAAAATTTTTGAAATGCTTAAGATCTAACAGAGGTGGAGAGTTTATTTCTAATGAGTTCAATAGGTTCTACAATGACCGAGGCATAAATAGACAGATGTCTGCACCCATGACACTTCCACAAAATGGTATTGTTGAGCGCAAGAATAGATCTATCATGGACTGTGCAAGAACACTAATGATGGAGAAGAATGTTTCATAGAAATACTAGAAAGAAGATGTAAGTACTACAGTCTATACCCTAAATAGAGTACAAGTCAAGAAAGGTACAAATGCTACACCCTATGAACTTTGGTATGGTTATGCACCTAGTGTAAAGTATTTGGAAGAAAAATATTTATACTGAAGGACAACAGAAATTGAAAACTTGATGCTAATGGTGAAGAAGGTATATTCCTTGGTTATTCAATGATAAGCAAAGCATAAAAATGTTTTAATTCTAATACTAACAAAGTTGTGGAAAGTGAAAATGTTAGAATTGATGAGTTTATAGAAAGGAATGAAGCTGAAAGTACACAAGAACCTGAAAGCTATAGATCATTCATATATCTAGACAAGGAAGATTCTAATACATTACCTATGGATACTATCGAGAAACAACATGCACCTGCTGAGTCATAGAGTGGAGTTTCTGAGCAACAACAAGTGAATACCGAGCTATCTGATGGAGATGCCGAGTCATAAAATCAACCAGAACTGAACACAACCAATGAATCTGAAGCAAGACCTGAGCCTACTCTAGCAAAATATTTGAGGAAACACCACAATTCTGATCAAATCATTGGATCAAAGGATTTTGTAGCTATGACATGAAGTAAGTTGAAATATGGCACATGTCTGTTATATGAATTTGAGCCCAAAACAGTGAAAGATGCTTTAGAAAATGAAGATTGGATACAGGCCATGAATGAGGAAATTGAACAAATTGAGAAGAACAAGACTTGGACACTTGTACCTAGGCCGAAGGATAAAAATGTAATTGGTACAAAGTGGGTATTCAAAAATAAACTGAATGAACATGGAGATGTGATAAGAAACAAAGCTAGACTGGTATGCAAGGGTTATGCACAGGAGGAAGGAATTGACTATGGTGAAACATTTGCCTTAGTTGCAAGATTGGAAGGAGTCAGAACCTTACTTGCATATGCAGCCTATAAATGATTCAAAGTTTATCAGATGGATGTGAAATTTGCATTTCTCAATGGTATCTTGGAAGAAGTGTATATTGAAGAAGATGATGGTTTTGTTGACCCAAACAAAAGGAATAAGGTTTGCAGATTGCATAAAGCATTATATGGACTGAAGAAAGCACCAAGAGCATGGTATGAGAGATTGCACAATTATCTGATCAATATTGGATTTTCAAGAACCAATGACAACAGCGTCCTATACTTGAAGATAGAGCAAAGAAAATGTACATAATTAGCTGAAATTTTTGTAGATGACATCATATTTAGTGGACAAGATGTGTCATGCCATAAATTTGCAACAGAGATGCAAACTGAGTTTGAGATGTCTATGTTTGGTGAAATAAAATTATTTGTTGGCTAACAAATTTATCAAATGAAGAATGGTATCTATATCACTCAATCTAAATATATCAAGGAGATACTAAAAATTTTTGGAATGGAAGAGTCCAAACTAGTGAGTACACCCATGGCTACTGGACAAAAGCTGACAAAAGATGATGACACAAAAGAAGTGAACCAAACACTCTACAGATCAATGATTGGAAAACTACAATATGTTGTACACAGTAGACCTAACATTTCCCTAGCTATTGGAATTATTGCAAGGTTTTTTGCTAACCCCAAGGAAACTCACATGATGGAAGTAAAAAGGATTCTAAGATATTTGAAAGGAACTGATGACTATGGTCTATACTACAAGAAGAATGACAAGTTTGAACTTAGAGTTTACAATGACTTTGATTGGGCTGGAAATGTTGATGATAGGAAAAGTACTACTTGTGGAGCATTTCTTTTAGGTAAAAGATTGATCTCATGGACAAGCAACAAATAGAACTACACCTCACAATCTACAGCTGAAGCTGGGTATGTGGCAGCAACAGTCAATTGTTCTAACATTGTGTGGTTGAAGATACTACTGAAAGGTATGAAGGAAGAAATCACTAAACCACTTGTCATATATTGTGATAACATGAGTGACCTTAATATCTCTAAAAACCCTATTATGCACTCGAAGACAAAGCACATAGCTATCAAATATCATTACTTGAGGGAGTTAGTTCAGAATAAAGAAGTGAGACTAGACTATGTGAACACTAAAGAACAATTAGCAGACATATTCACAAAGGCACTACCCAAGGATGCTCATGAGTATCTGCGAGGTAAAATGGGGGTGATTCCCCTAACTGAGGTTAATTAAGTTTTGTATGGTACCGTTGCATCAAATATTACACTCAGAATACTTGATACATTAATGCACAGTAAGTCACACTTTAGGATACTGACTAAAGTTGTGAAGTTGGACAAGGACAAAAAAGAAAATCAGACATAATTAAGATGATAGGATCAACATGATACTGAAGATCTACATGATAATTATTTTGATGTCTTTGGCATTGTTGTCAAAGAGGGAGAAATTGCCAAAGATTTCCTGGAGGAAGAGATTACATAAAGGAAGAAGAATATTGAGGTAGAAGTTACTTTTGAAAATAGTGATTATCTACTCAGAGGCAGTCTAGAGATGTTTAGACATAGATGATTACAGTGTGATTACAGACATAGAGGGAGAAATGTTCTACATATGAGAATTAGAATGAAGCTAAAGACATTAATGAAGATTTGTTCATATCAAGGAACACAGGTGACTTTTTGGATTGTATGGTAACTATGCTTGTTAAATCATTGTTTCAATATTTTGTGTTGCCATCAATGCCAAAGAGGGAGATTGTTGGAAAGTAAAAATGCAAGCAATTGTTATTTTTTCATTACTGTCAAACCTTAACTGGTGAGACTATTGTTATCTGTTTGAGTACCATATCCACTGTTGATGAAGAAGATTTAACAAGAAGACCAAGTGAATGGTTGAGTTAAGGAAAATAAAAGGGCACTTGATCATTTGGCACTCTGGCAAAGTAATTAAAGTTATTTATCTTTCAAAGATAGTTTTCCTAGCTGTTTTGTGCTGAGCAAAGTTTGGCTTGTGCCGAGCAAATTTGCTTGTGCCGAGCAAAGTTGCTTGTCCCGAGAAAAGTTGCTTGTGCCGAGAAAAGTTGTTTATGTCGAGTGAAGTTGTTTGTGATGAGAAAGTTTGTTCAGTGTCGAGCACCAGTGAAATTGCCGAGTGGAAATAGTGATGTTCGCTGACTTACAGTAATTGGATTAATGTTGAGATTTGAGATCTCTGGCCGACTTAGTTAATTTTGTTGGGATATGTAAAGTTAATTAAAGATTGATCCACGTCATTTAATGTATAGGTAGCCATAATTAATGCATGGTTTCAATATTTAATTAGAGACTACTTTGGAGAAGTAAATGTAATGTAAATGATGGAATGATCCATTGGATCTGACCTAACCTAAGATCTATGATCTTGATTAAGCGACAAAGATTTATCTGACCTAGACATAGAGGTATATGATAACCTCAGGGGTTATTCATTGTGTTCTGCTGAGTATGCAAGTGTGTGGAAGTACATGTGTGTATGCAAGAGGTTTGCATAGTTGATTTACTGATTGACATGACCTAGTAGAGAAGGCTAAATACAGAAGCAGAGAGTTGCATGTGTGGTTTCTTGAAAGATTTCCAAGTAGATCAGAAGATTGAAATGACAATGCAAGCCATCCAGTAAGTTAACATCAGAGTTATAATTGGATCTGAATTTGCAAAGTAAGTTGTATGTATCAGATCACAACTGGTGATTACTTTCTAACCATTGTATTAGTTAAATCCTTTAACAAGGTTGACCTAACATTCATTTGTATAAATCCTCTAACAAGGTGACATTCAGGTGGAATGTTCTAAGTATTCTAACAAGGCCACTCCTAACAGGGTGATTAAATCCTTTAACTAGGTCACACCTAATAGTTGTGTTATTGTAACCTTTAATAGGGTTGGCTTCTCACAGAGCTCACTTCAGAAGAGTGAAAACTTGGTAGCTTGTTACTGGGGGTTTTTCCCATATTAGGTTTCCACGTTAAATACTTGTGTCAACTTGTGTGAATTATTATGGTTTGTTTTACTATTATGTTTCTACAAGCAATTTCATTAGACAGTAAACTGCATGATTAAAGTTGTTGACATATGCTACTGCTACCGAGTAGATCTAAAATATAGAAAGTTTTATTTGCTACATCTAGACCCGAGGATAATTAATTCATCCCTCCCCTCTCAATTATTCTAAATTCATTCTAACAATTAGGTGACTTGAATTGATTCAAGATGAATAAAAAATTCCATCTTTTTTTAACACAATTCTATTTCCATTAGGTAAACAATATCTTCAAAGTCGACCATGATAATTTTAACTTGCAACCAAACCTAGGGAGAAAAATGATTAAAAAATAAAAAAAATGTGTGAACTGATTGAACCAGTTCAATGGGTGGAATTGGTTCAAAGACTTATCAATAGTTGACTGCTTAAACATGAAAACATGGAAAACAATGATATACATGTGGCTTATTTAACCTGCTAAACTAATTGAACTGATTGAACTAGTTTCAAGATTTAGAGGTTTCAATTGGTTCAAATACTAACATCTGACTTTACTTTGTTTTGAATACAATTAAGACAAGAAATATGATGCTACAAATTAAGGGAATGGTATTTTACTGAAACTCAAGCTGACACTAAAAATAAATTGTAATCTAAGGACTAAGTTAACATTGGCTCTGACTGGGGACTGCCTTTTGGAAAAAAAGGAAGAGAACCCAGAATCTATGGTTAATAAAATGACACTGTCTAAAGAGAAAGTGCGAGGCACACCAAAAACAACAGAAACATAAGCATAAAAAAACCAGGATATTTCAAATCTTGTCCATTATAGGCAAAGGGAAGAACTAGTCCGTTAGGATAAGCCATTTTGAAATAATTAGGACCCAATACTTGAGTAATGATGTATGTACCTTTCTAGAGTGATTAGAAATTTCCATGTGCACCTTTAGGCTCTTTCCTCTTTGATGAACTATAACTGATTGAATGTTTGAAGATGACAAAGTTGATGATCACCGAGCTGCAGAAAGTTAATGCAAGACCTTAAATCAGTTAATGTATTGTATTTTTATTGATGTCAACTTGATATGGTATGATTTATCATATACATATTGTCACAAAACTTAAAGATCTGAAGAGAAAAAGTCTTTTTCATCAGTTATCATTTACACTGAGTTATAGTAAACCTTGACGGACAGTGAACTTGAAGCACAGAAGTTCACAGTGTTACCTGAGCAAGTGATACCATGATGAAATTATTTTTCCATGAGTATGCAAAGAACACTTTTGGTAAACATACACCGAAAGACAATACAAAGAACAAATTGAAAATGCAGATATTAGAGATCACCAGAAACTACTAAGTACAAAGAAACCCAAAGACACAATTATGTGTGTAAACCAAAAATGAAAAATGGAAAGGATGAAGAGGAACCTGAAAGTGCAACCCGATAAGTAGGTCATAGTGCAAACCAAGAGAACATTCAAAGAGGAACCCAAGAGACAGTTCAAGCAGGAACACTGAGAAATAGTCTAACTGACTTCAAATCATAACTAACCAATAGAAACTGAAAGTCAGTTGAAGCCTGCAAAGACTAGATCTAAATTCCACGTCAGATAAAATAGTCATGTTCTATTTATAAATTCTTGATTTGTTTTTAAATCAATTTCTTTAGGAACAAGACAAATTAATTTAAGTGTTTTAATCAGTCTAACTAATTTAAAACACATAGACTAGTAGATCAAGGTAAAGTTTTAAACCTGTGATCTTAGAGTTAATATTGTTTTACGTAAAACTTGACTAGGTGAATCTATCTTATAAATATATATTGTAATCATTCATTAAAATTATGTGAGAATGGATGAGAGGATGAATGAAGTAGACAAGCACATCTATGGATCAGATTGAAATTTTCAAGAACCAAAACAGCAAAAGGTAAATTTGGTTATCAAGAACCAAGAACAGAGACTACTGAGCATCAGAGGTATTATTCAATCACATTATGTGATATTATTATATATGTAATCTTAAATGGATCTATAATTATAAATAGAATATTACATACACCAGGTCAAATTGTAATTTTCTTACATTATAACAAGTGAAGGAAAGTGTAAAAATCCTTTCAAGGAAGGTGGATTTAATAATCCAATTGTAAATCACTTAACCGAGTGCACACTCAAAAGTGTTGCTAAAGCTCTTAACAGAGTAGACTTTAACAAGTCTCCACATATACTCCTAATAAGGTAGATCATCAGAAGTGATCAAATTGTAGGCCTTAGCCAACCTCTTCCAATCTGCAGATAGTGAAGAATTTACGGGTGTCATCCCCACCGCAGTTTTTATTTTCTATGATATCGTATCTTGTGTTATGTGTCAATTACTTTCATGAATGTTTCTATGAATGTTCATAAGTTTGATTAAGTTTATGAATTGATAAAACTTACATCAAGATAGCATAAAACAGATGGGTGGATAAACAATTAATTATCAAAATGATAAAGGTTAAAAGATACAAAAGTTTTAGTGGTACTGATTCACCCCTCCCCTCTTAGTACACACTTCCCATTAATTCCAACAATTGGTATCAGAGCTAAGTCTCTTATCTGGAAAATATTAAAGGCTTAAGAGAAAAGATCATACAATAGTAAAGTACATACTTGATAAGAGTATTGAGAATCAGAAGCTACAAATTCAGATCTTCTATGAGCACTACAAAGAAGCTAGAATTGAGATGAGACAGACATTAGATGATAGAAATATTATGGCATCTTTCTGTAATGAAACATATTACCATGAGGAAGAGATACTAGATTTATTTGAGTCTTCATGATCAAATACAAGCAAAGCATCACACACATAAGAAGAAAGCATCACAAACCTAAATGAAATCAATCAACATCTAGCTAGACAAGTGAAATCTCTGCAAATTGATCAAGAGACACAAATGGTAAGAATGATTAATTTCATGAACAATGCTAGACAAGCTGAGAAAGAAAGAATACTATATATTGATGATAGAAGGAAGATTACTAAAAAGATACAAGAGAAAGAATCTAAAATACAAATATTAACATAATTAATTTTGAACTCATTGAAAGAATAGAATCTATCAGTGAGCTAAGGGAAGGAAATGAAAAGTTCAAACAAGAACTCAGAATTTAGCAGCAACATAATGAAATTATCAAGAAAGTTGAAGAGAGAAATAAAAGAATGGACGATTTTCTTGATGGACAATGAAGAATCAACAACAACACCGGTCTTGGCTATACCGAGAATGGAGAATCACCCAATCAAGATGATACAAATAATGTCTATGCAAATCCAAGACCAAGAAAGCTAACATGCAATCACTGTGGAAAGAAGGGTCACACATCAAATGTATTTAGAGGCAAAATGAAAGGTATTCCTAAATCCACATCTTCATTCATAGTATTTTGTTATAAATGTAACAAGGAAGGACATAAAGCATATGAATGTAAGTTTGAGATGAAACAACCAAAAAAGGAAACCTACATGGACAAATATTGTCCTACTTGCAAAATGAATGGGCATACAACTCTTGAATGCTGGAAAAGGAAAAATAAAGCATGGAAGCCTAAAGGTCAAGAAACTGCCTATCAACCAAAAAAAGTTGGTAACCAGTATGTATGGGATCACAACACATGGAAAAATTATATAGCATCTGGAAGATTTGGTCACATTGCTACAAATTGTATGAGATAGTGGACAAGAAAGTCTAGAGGTTGGACTAACCCTGGAATGGCATGCTTACACTGTCATAAAGTTGGTCATCTCAAGAAAGAGTGAAGAGACCGAATGATAGAGACTAGCACATATCTCAATGAAAATACCATTAAAGACATCTGGAGGATGAGAGACAAAATGTGGAGAAAAGCTTCAAATAATGATGGATTTGGACCAAGAAATGCAAATGATGACACCCCATCCAATGGATCTGGTGATATCACCACCCCCACCTAAGTAGGACAAGTAAGTATGGAACTGCATTACACTAAGTAGTAATTTACATCAATTCCATAATATGTTGATGAAATGCAAAATTAGCATAAGTAAAGATGCATCATGATATTACTTGTTAAAATTTGTTATAACTATTCTATCAGGCAAATACATACCGAAATCCATCAGTATACGCTCAAAGATAAAACTGCCTACACTTACCAAGAATCATCAATTAACAAGTAAAAGCAAAGATGCTAGTGTAAACTGAGACTCGTCAGTAATCAAGAAAGTTGAATAAGTTGTGTTTGCAAAACACTGAAACCCATCAGTAAAAGTGAGAAGTTAGACAACTACCCCAAAACATTGTGTTGTCACCAAAGAGAGAAGTTAATGTTCAAACCAATAACTCAGTATTCACACACCGAGGAGTGGTTGAGAATTAATAACTCACTTTTAGGGAAAATGTCTATAAAAGGGCAACGAAAGGGTTTTACTAGTCACCAGCGAACAAAGAAGAGTGACAAGAGAAAAATTTGAGTAAATAGTGATAGCATCACAAAGAGACTTCAAATCAACCCAAAGCACTCCAAAGATCAATAACGACTATTGGAGTAAATAGTAAGTTCCTACGATAGCTGAGAACTATGGATAATGCATTTTTCAGAAAGCCCTAAATATCTAAAACAATGGCCATGACCTCAAGAACCACCAAACTGAAGAACATCAAGGAGGATAAGGTTAAACTTATCAAGAATTATACCTATGAGGAACCTCACTACAAGATTTTCTCTAAGGTTACATCACAACCTATCAATGTTGGAGCATTCTCGTGAATACCAGCTAGGGTTTTGCTTGTCAAAGATGTGCAAGTATACATCCACTGCAAGATTTTAGAAATTTGAGACTTAGAGGTGGAACAAGATTTCAAGAAGCTATGTAAGGAGGATGGATCCATAAAAGATGAAAACAAACACATAGAGGTGAAATGGATCACTAATTCCCTATTGTTCCCAAAGGTATTCAAAATTGAGTGGATTTGGTTAGTACTGAGCCAAATTCACAATCACAAGCTATGGTTGGATGAGCCTAAAATGATAATCCAAGATCTTATTCATGCAGTCACTAGTTACCCTGTGACCGGTAAGGTTAAGTCATTAAAATACCCACCCAAGGCTGAGATTAAAAAGAACACATGAGCCAAGTGTGATGGCAGAGGACTGAAGGTATCCACCATCACCGATATTGAACTGAAATTTAGAGAATGTGTCCAATGCTACAAATTATTCCAAGCTAGCAAGATGAACAACATAACATCTGGAGTAGTGGATACAACTTATAAGATTGTAAATAAGGGTACTTAGTTGGATCTATCAGAACTTCTACTTAACCAGCTAGAAGAAAACCTGAGAACAATAAGAAATGCAAAGACAAATACATGTAAGTTTGGCTCACTTATCATGTGAATTTTCTTTTACTTCCAAGAATCCTTTCCATCAGTAGGAGATGTAAAATGGGATGCCACAAGAACAATCACCATGTAGATCAGTGAATACATAAAATCACTGGGAGACAACTTTGAAGCAATCATGGATGAGTACTTTATAGGATTCAAGGACCAAATGCAAAAAAGAGTAAGGATCCCTAAGCAACTTATTGATAAATTCAAGAATGATATATGTTTCATGGTTGACACCAACCACACATACATAAAACCTATTGTACCAAGGACAACATGGTTACAAACTTTGGAATATGAGGTAAATATTGATCAAGCATTAGACAAGACACAACCAAAGTTTGGAACTTATGAGGAGGCCAAATGAAGAATCAAAACTTGCTTGGTTGTAAAGAAAATTGACAAGAAGAAAGATAAAATGGTTAAGAATTTGAAGAAATGACTGTTAGTTACTGAGGATGAAACTAGAAAAAATGAAGAAACCAAAGGACAGTCACCCATCGGTGAGGCTAAGAAGGTAAGTGACTCTAACTCAACAGAGTCAAATACTCCACTACCAACACTAGCTGAGAAGCTGAGAACCATAGCTGCTTCAAGGACAAGAAGCCAAAAAACTAAGGACTCAAGTCCTGCACGCTTGAAGAAAGGATAGGTAAGAACCTACAAGAGGAAACTGGCTACATAGAAAAGAGGGACAACAAAGAGAAGTAAGTTCATTAGAACTAGAGAAGATATTGAGGACACAAAACAAGATGAACATGTTCTAGAGGAAAAGAGAAAGATACCTGAAACAATTGATGAGGTATGTGCACACATTATTAAATCAAGTAATGAATATAGTAGGAAGGTCAAGCAATGGTTAACATTGGATCCCATGGATCAAAATAAGATTGAGGAGGCCATCATTGAAATGATGTGCATATGCCATTACCTCCCAATGAAACTAGTAGATAGAATTCCCAAAGAACTTCAAGATAGACTATCGTCTAGATGGACTTCTGCCTTGCACTCCGACAAAGAAATTAGGGAAGGAGCCCTAGTATCAGTCATGCCTCCTAAATCAAAAATGGAGGAAATCAAAGCAATGATGAAGGTTCATTCAAAAAGGTTCTCACCGAAGATGAGAGCCTACCAAGTGATAAGATGTCTACTAGAGTTAGACTAAAAAATTGAAGTCGAATAGAGGAAAATACTTAATATTCCTAAAAAGGAAATAAGTACCGAGCCAAAAAAAGCTCCAACCAAGAATAAGGAAATCAAGAATGATCAAGCTATTGAGGCAACATAACCAATCATCATCATAGATGTTGAATTGGACAAGGAGGAGCTGGACACAAAAGGAAACAAGGATATTGACATTGCAGATGAGATATGGCCGGACACCACTATGGACAACATTGTGGACAATACAGTCATTGACATAACTAATGATCCAGAAGAAGAAATAAAAAAAGATGAAGATGTCAGTGTTACCAAGGATAAGACCAACAAAAAGGAAACAACATTTGATACTTCACAGGTGAACATATCAAGCAATATGCCAATATTGATGCAAGCCATCAATATACTTCAAGCAAAAGACAAATCACCTAAAAAAGATTCAAGCATTTCTGAGGATGTAGGGGATGAAGGAAAGAAAGATAACACTGATGAACATAATTTCATTGGAGACACTCATATTATAACTAAAACTGAAAAGGTTACAAAAGGAGACTTATAGCAAATAGATGGAGACACTACTGAGAAGGATGGATAGAAAAAGGAAGATAAAGTACATAAGGATACCGATGAAGGAGAAAAAATAAAAGATGACATTCCTGAGGTAAATGAACAATTTTCTATAGATAATGTAAAGGTTGATGTGGAGATGTCTACTCAAAACTGACAAGCTAACACCAAAGCATAGCAGTTAAAAGAGGCAACACTACAAGTTACTTCATCCACCACACTAGAGAAAGCCGAGAAGATGGATATGGTTCTACATTCAAGTGAAACTCAGAAGAAGAAGAAGAAGAAGAAGAAGAAGAAGAAATCCAAAAAGAGTAAGTTGGAAGTCACTCTAGATGAAATAATTGAAATACCCAAATTTGACCCAACTATACTTGACTATGAAGCACTTAAAGAGTACGTTGAAATATACCAGAGGAAGGCACTATAGGAGAAGTAGAGAAAGTAACACTGAGACACCATGGTGCTAGAAACAAATAGGGACACCTTGCACCAGATTGTACCCGATGTTGATGTTGATCACAATAGACCTATCCTTGATCAAATATCCACTCTCATTGAATCCATTACAATGTAGAACATTGATGCAGAAAAGGCAATAAAGGAGAGATCAGAGCATAAATATCAGCACAAACTTGTTGAGAAAATCAGCCAAGAAGTGGCAGTAAACATGGTAAAGATTTCAGAATTCATAAATGAATTAGATCCAATAATTTCTGAAGCTATTTCCTTGATACAATGATTGAGCACAATTGAAAAATTTAGTAAGGAGCATTGTGATAAGATAGAAAAGTTAGATTCTGATCTAGCTACTAGTGCTAAAGGCTTAACCACTAAGGACAATGCACTAAAATTGCATTATGAAAATATTGTTGAGACAAAAAGGTTAAGACAGGAACTGTGGGAAGCAAAAACACAATTCAGGGAAGAGGTCACTGAGCTCCAAGCTTAACTTTTACCGAATCTCACACTACTTCAACAACATATAAATTTAGCAAGATAACTGATAGCAACCCCTCAGATGTCTATAATAGAAAGCATCTACGATATGCACTCAAGGATCACACTAGAGCACATGGCTCTAGACACAACCTGAAGGACCAATGGGAGAAGATGATAAAAGAAATTTAGTCTTCACACTCTCACATTTTTATAAGCTATAAGGTATACACCTTTTCCCTTAATATGAAAAAAGGGGGAAAATGATGATATGTGGAGATAGGAAACTATACAGTACTACAGAAAAATAACAAAAAAGGGAGTATAATGATATACAAACATATACATAGGGGGAGTCATGAAATGACTAAGGAATATATATGATGTACATACTAAACATTTTTATTAGTATTTTGCACATATATGTTTTTGATACTAATGCCAAAGAGGGAGATTGATGACATTATTTTTCCATTAGTATACAAAGAACACTTTCAGTAAAGATACACCAAAAGATAGGACAAAGAGAAAACTAAAAATGTAGATATCAGAGATCACTAAAAAATGCTAAGTACAAAGAAAACCGAAGACCCAATTTTCTGAAAATGCAAAATGGAAAGGATGAAGAGGAACCCGACAAGCAAGTCATAGTGAAAATTGAGAGAATAGTCAAAGAGGAACCTGTGAGATAGTTCAAGAAGGAACACCAAGAAATAGTCTAACTAACTTCAGAGCATAACTGACTGACAGAAATTGAAAGTCAGTTGAAGCCCGCAAAAAGTGGATCTCACTTCCACGTCAGATAAAACAGTCATGTTCTATTTATAGAGTCTTGATTTTTTTTTAAATCCATTTCTTTAGGGACAAGAAAAATTAATGTAAGTGTTTTAATCAGTCTAACTGATTTAAAAGACATAGACTAGGAGATCAAGGTAAAGTTGTAAACCTGTGATCTTAGAGTTAAAATTGTTTTACGTGAAACTTGATTAGGTCAAGATATCTTATAAATAGATGTTGTAATCATTCATTAAAAGTATGTGAGAATGGATGAGAGGATGAATGAAGCATACAAACACATCTATGGATCAGATTGAAAGTATCAAGAATTAGAACAAAAAAGGTAAATTTGGTTATCAAGAACCAAGAACAAAGATTAACGAGCATCAAAGGTATTATTCAATCACATTAGGTGATATACTTATATATGTTGGTGCAGTGCACCCATTATTGTCACTTATTGACTGTCAACCTAATAGTTTCATGTTTGTAATAAAGGGATTGATCTTAGAAGATCATCCTATTTTGTTTTTGGATCCATGAGTGTGTGTTCAAGGGCTCTTAGGCAATCTTATGAGCTTAGAGATGCCTTACTCCATTTGGATCACCTAGTTAGCTTTTTGTGGCTTTAAGCATGTTTTTTATGTTTTTAGAGTCCTTAGTGTTAAATCCTTTGGATCCATGTCATTTTAGGAATATCATGTCAATTTTATAGGTTGGATTCATTCCAAAATTCTTCGAGTGCAAAAAGACAAGATTTTTCCAAATGTTGCAAAGTTGTCAAAAAGTTGCTCATGCAACTTCCAAAAGTTTCTCAAGAGTTGCAAGATGGAAGCCCAATAGTCACAGGGAATTTTTGATCAATATAAATTCAAATTTGAAGTGTTTTTAAGTGCTTACTTCAAACCTATCTAGTTAGAATTTCTATATTGAAACTTTGATGCATGGTAAATGGAATATGAAGAGTTTTTTTGAGCAGTTCTGAGCTGTACGACTGTATCTGATGTGAACCTTGGAAACCCAGTTAATTTTTTGAAGGTATTGTGTGTTAGTGTTACTTTCTAGTTGGTTAGAATTCATTTAATTTTGGTTTTATAGGTTTTTGTCTCAGTTTTCAAAAGGGAGTCTAGGAAAGAGCTTATTTGGAGCACAGTTTGCAAATGGAGTCCTAACCTGCATTCTGTCTAGTGTATTTCTCTAAGATCTTGGAAAATGCAAGTTAGGATGGTGTATTTAATGATTATAAAATCTCAAGAAATGCCTTGAAGGAGAAATCCCTCATGCATCAAGCCCTAGGCTAAATATCTCAATGTATTCATCCAAGAATGAAGGAGAAGGAAGTGTTATGTTTGTTAGATAGTTTGTTTGAGTGAACTAGGAGTGGATTTGAGTTGTAGAGAGTTATTTTAAGACACCTGAATCATTGTTTCAATCCCATGCACCCAATTTCTAGTAATTTCATTGAAATCCAAGCCTAATTAGGCCAATTAGGTTTGGAAACTTGGTGAGTGTTAGGTGTTGGTGGAGTGGAGTTGGAGTCTAGGGATTTGGGGTGTAACATAAATTCTGAAAGGGCATCCAGATATATCCTTAGTTTTATAGAAGGTGATCATGAGGAAAATTTAAGTTGGAAAAACCTCCTAGATAGTACTACAAGGAATTCTAGGATAGTCCCAGACAAGTACTGTACAACTAAACCAAAGGGTGATTCTTGGTTCTCAAGACACAAGGAAGGTGTCCCAATAGTTAGTTTTCTTTGGAGAATTCACTGGTGAAGACTTCTAGTTTTGAGGCTTGAAATAGGGCTAGTGTCCCTAAAGCTCAAAAGTACAAGATATTGAATTTGATTATATTCAATTGGGAAGAGTTGAGAAACAATTCTACCACCTTGTATAGGTACAAGACATTGCGTATAAAGTGATCTAGGATCCTAGGAGGTTAGAAGTTGATTTGAGTGTCTCATTGGAGACAAAGGAGAAAGACCACACTTCTTGCTGTCACCTCTGCATTAGTTGGTATTAGAGCCTAAAAAATATCCTAGGAATAAGAATGGAAAAGAAGACTGATGATACTGATGGAGAGATTTCTATGAGGGTCGCCAACATGGAGCTAGCCAATATTGTGAGGGAGAAGGAAGCTAAGAATAAGAATATGTAAGAAAAAATAGAGAAATTGAAGAGTTCTCAGATAAGTAGGACTAATGGTGATGATTCTGAATCAGACCAAGACGAAGAAGAGGAAAGTGAAATAGAGAAGCCAAGGGTTCCAGAAGACAAAAGGATCTTAGAAGCTTTGGAGAGAGTGGGTAGGAGAGATTAAAAAAACCACACCTACCAATGTTTATGGGAAAGATGGACCCTAAGTAATGCATGGATTGGGTGGAGGCCCTAGAAAATTATTTTGAATGTGAGGATATCCATATCTCAAAGAGAACAAATATTACCAAGTCCAAAATGAAAGGACCAGCACTAAGTTGGTGGAATTTCCTACAAAGGGAGAGGGTAGAGAAAGAAAAGGACCCTATAACCACATGGAAGAAGAAGTTGAGAGAAATCAAGAAGCAATTTATTCCTAAAGATTATGAAGTAACTCTACACAAGAAGTTGCATAATTTGAAACAAAAGTATCTTGATGTGGGATCTTACACTGATGAATTCCACAAGATCTCTATGAAGACAAAGACCCCTGAAAGTGAGAAACAAAAACTTGCTTGATACATGAACATGATCAAGTACAGTATTCAGGATGAACTAAGTTTATTTTTTCCCCAATCTGTACACCAGTGCTATCATATGGCTATGAATATTGAATAGAAACAAAAGAGGAGATGAGAGAAGAATAATAGAGGAAGGGGAAATGGTTTCAGAGGTACAGGAAGGTTTCAAGGAAGAGGATCATCTCCAAGACCACAGGGAGAATCCAATCACCAGGAGTATAACAAAGAGAAGAATCATAGAAGTAATTTTAGAGGGGGTCGAGGAAATAGAAGAGGTGGGTCAAGAGGTAGAAGTACCTCTATGTTCACTAGAAAGTGTATTTCCTGCAATCAGATTGGTCACCAATATTTTAGATGCCCAAACAAGGCCATCACATAAGGAGGAGATAGGAGAGTCCAACTCACCCAAGATGAGGACTGTCAAAGCATGACCTCCTATCACACCACCACATCCAGACCTATAGACCATGAGCAAGGAGAATGCATAATGTTCAATAGGACACTCTTAAAGATGCCAACTCCCAAGGAGCCCCCACAAAGGAAGAGTCTATTCGGAACTCACTGCAAGGTATTTGGTAAAATTTGCAAATTTATTATTGATTCTAGTTCCACAAAGAATTTAGTTTCTAATGCAATGATAGATAATATTGGTTTGAAGAAGATACCGCATCCAAGCCCTTATAAAGTATCTTGGATTAATAAGGATCAACAAAATTTAGAAGATGAGCAATGTTGGGTAGAGTTTCAAGTAGGAGAATACAAAGATAAAGTCTTGTGTGAAGTTGTGAATATGGATGCATGCCATCTTCTCCTAGGAAGACTTTGGAAATATGATGTTGATGCCCAACATGAGGGTAAGAAAAATTTATATACTTTGACTAAGAATGGGATTAGTTACACTATGACACCCCTCCCTGATTCTGAGAAAGACAAAGCCTTAACAAATAGTGTTACCTTAGTTGGAGAGAAGAAATTTTTGAAAGTCCTTAAGGATAGAGACACACCTTGTTTTTCCATTATAGTAAAGCCCAAAATAGAGCCTAAGAAGACACCAAAAGGTCAAGAATCTCATAGAAGTGTTGTTCCCAAGGAAGTAGCAGATTTGTTGAATAAATACAGAGGGATAGTTGCAGACAAGATTAGTGATATTTCACCACCACAGAGGGATATTAGCCACTATATAGACCTCATACCTAGTTTTAAATTTCCAAATAAGGCTACTTACAAGCTGACTCAAGACTAAATGTAGAATTTGCAAAATAGATTCAAGAGTTGATGGAAAAGGGCTTCATTAGGAAGAGCATAATCCCTTGTGTTGTCCCTGTAGTCCTAACACCTAAGAAAGAGGGTACATGGAGGCTATGTACTGACTCTAGAGCCATCAATAGGATAACCATCATATATAGGTTTCCTATGCCAAGAATAGAAGATCTCATGGACTCCCTAGGAGGAGAAAAATATTACTCAAAGATTGATCTGAAGAGTGGGTATCATCAAATTAGGATCAGATAAGGGAATGAGTGGAAGATAGATTTCAAAACCAATGAGGGGTTGTTTGAATGGGTAGTGATTCCTTCTAGCCTCTCTAATGCTCCTAGTAGTTTTATGAGATTGATGAATGAGGTCCTTAAGCCATTCATAAATCACTTTGTATTTGTTTATTTAGATGACATATTGATCTTTAGAAAAGATAAAGAGGAGCATTTGATACATCTAGATATGGTAATGAAGAAATTACATGAAGAAAAGATGAGGATAAATTTGGAAAAATGTGTGTTTATGCAATAGGAACTTATATTTCTTGGCTTTGTCATCTCCAAGGGTAATTTGAAAATGGATCCTTCCAAGGTTGAAGCCATACTGAATTGGTCCACTCCAAAATATTTTAGTGAGGTCAAAAGTTTCCATGGGCTAGCTAGCTTCTATAGGAAATTTGTGAACAATTTTAGAGGGGTGAGTACACCAATGATAGACACTATCAAAGGGGGAAGGAAATGCAAGTTTGTGTGGACTGATGCTGCAGACAAGTCCTTTGAATATTTGAAGACAAGAGTCTCTCAACAACCTATCTTAACTCTCCCTTATTTTCATAAGGTGTTCACCATTGAATGTGATGCTAGTAAGAGAGATATTTGGGGCATTATTAGTCAAGAAGGGAGACCTATGGCATTCTTTAGTGAAAATATTAATGAAGCTAAGAAGAAGTACTCTACATATGATTTGGAGATGTATGCTATGGTCCAATCACTGAGAAAGTGGAGGCATTACTTATGGCCAAAATAATTTGGTGTATTTTCTGACAATCATGCTTTGAGTTTTCTTAACAGGTGGGAGAAACTAAACCATAGACACCTCAAGTGGATGGAGTACTTGCAAGAATTCACTTTCACCATAAAGCATAAAAAGGAAGTAGCTAACAAGGTAGTTTATGAATTGAGTAGAAGGAATTTGGCTATACAAGAAGTGTCCTTGGAAAGTGTAGGTATCTCTATCCTCAAGGTTATGTATCCCAATGATACAGACTTCAAGGAAATTTACCAAGTGTGTTTGGAAATAGGAGATAGATATAACACTGAATTTGCACAATATATGACTCAAGAAGAATTATTGTTTAAAGGGAGTCAATTGTGCATCCCTGATTATTCCATGAGGGAGAACATAATAAAAGAGAAGAATTGTGGATGTCTCTCAGGCTATTTTGGTCTTGACAAGACACTTGAGCTAGTAAGAAGGTTCTACTTCTCACCCAAAATACAGACTGAGATAAGGAGATTTGTGGAGTGTTGTCTACTTTGTCAAAAATCCAAAGGCACTAGTTCAAATACAGGATTATACACACCATTACCCATCCCTAACAAACCTTAGGAATCCATCATCATGGATTTTTTATTGGGTCTTCCAAGGAAAAAGGTAGGATATGATAGTTTTTATGTGGTTGTAGACAGGTTCTCCAAGATGGAACATGTCTTACCTTGTAAGACTACACATGATGCCTCAAGCATTGCTAGGCTATTCTTTAAGGAGATTGTGAGACTCCATGGCTTGCCACTTACCATTGTTTCAGATAGAGACCCCAAGTTCGTGGGACATTTTTGGCATACCCTATGGAAAAGACTTGGAAAAAACCTAGCCATGTCATCTTCCTATCACCCTTAATTAGATGGATAGACTGAGGTCATTAATAGGTCCCTAGGAAGCTTACTAAGATGCCTGAAAAATGAGTATGGAGTGGCATGGGATTCAATCCTTCCACAAGCAGAGTTCTCCTATAATGACTCTGTCAACAGAAGTTCAGTACTCAATCCTTTCCAAATTGTTTATGGATCACACCCTAGGGGTGTCTTAAGGCTAAGAAACATTCATTATTTTGGCAAAAGGAGTGCCCACGCTGAGGATTTTGCAGAGGTAATGAATAACATTCATCGACAAGTGAAGGAGAGACTACACCAAACCTTTGAGAAGTACAAACAAGTAGAAGATGCTAAGAGGAGAGATATCCAATTCAAATTTGGAGACATGGTTATGGTCCAACTGAAGAAGGAAAGACTACCCAAGGAAAAGTACACCAAACTAATAATGAAAAAGTTAGGCCCTTTCAGAATCATGAAGAAATGTAGAAATAATGCATATAGAATTGAATTACCTTCGACCATTAGTTTATCCCACATTTTCAATGTAGCTGACATATATCCATTTAAAGGTCTTGTCACTGATGTCCCCATTGCAAGTACTCAAGATCTGCCACAGGAGAAGGAACTACAAGATTTTTCAAAAACACCAACACAAGAGATTGACTGTATATTGGACAAGAGGATAGCTAAACAAACCAGGAGATCCACCTTTTATGAATATCTAGTCAAATGGAAACACCATTCAGTAGAGGATGCTACTTGGTTGATACCTGAGGATATCAAGAAGACTGGTTTCAATGTGAAAGATCTCCCAACTCAAGGGACTTGAGTTAATTTTGTCTTAGGGAGTATGGTGCAGTGCACCCATGACTGTCATTGATTGACTGTCATCCTACAAGTTTCATGTTTGTAGTAAAGGGATTGATCTTAGAAGATATTCCTATTTTAGTTTTGGATCCATGAGTGTGTGGTCAAGGATCTGTTAGGCAATCTTATGAGCTTAGAGATGCCTTAGTCAATTTGGATCAACTAGTTAGGTTTTTGTGGCTTTAAGCACGTTTTTAGAGTCCTTAGTGTTAAATCCTTTGGATCCATGTCCTTTTAGGAATTTCATGTCAAGTTGATAGGTTGGATTCATTCCAAAAGTATTCGAGTGCAAAAAGACAAGATTTTGCCAAATGTTGCAAAGTTGTCAAAAATTGCTCGAGAGTTGCAAGATGGAAGCCCAAAATTCAATGGGAATTTTTTTATCAATCTAACTTCATATTTGAATTTTTTTTAAGTGCTTACTTTGAACCTACCTTGTTAGAAGTTATGTATTGAAACTTTGATGGATGGAAAATGGAATATGAAGAGTTTCTTTGAGTAGTTCTGAGCTGTACGGTCGTATCTGATGTGAAACTTGGAAACCAAGTTAATTTTTTTAAGGTATTATGTGTTAGTGTTACTTTCCAGTTGGTTACAAGTCATTTAGTTTTGTTTTGATATGTTTTTGTCTTAGTTTTCAAAAAGTAGTCCAAGAAAGAGCTTATTTGGAGGACAGTTTGCAAATGGATTCCTAACTTGCAAGTTAGGATGATGTATTAAATTATTATAAAAGATCAACAGATGGCTCGAAGGTTAAATCCCTCATGCATCCAGCCCTAGGCTGAATATCTCAATGTATTCAGCCTAGAATGAAGGAGAAGGCAATGTTATGTTTTTTAGAAAGTCTGATTGAGTGAGCTAGGAGTGGATTTGAGCTGTAGGGAGTTAGTTGAAGACACCTAAAGCATTTTTTTAATCTCATGCACCCAATTTCTGGTACTTGTCTTGAAATCCAAGCCTAATTAGGCTAATTAGGTATGCAAACTCGATGAGTGTTAGGTGTTGCTAGAGTGGAGTTGGAGTCTAGGGATTTGGGGTCTGACATAAATTCCAAAAGGGTATCTGGATATATCCTTATTTTTTTAGAAGGTGATCAAGTGGAAAAGTTAAGTTCAAAAAACCTCCTGGATAGTACTATAAGGAATTCTAGGACAGTCCTCGACAAGTATTGTATGGCAGTTGGAGGGCTAAACCAAAGGGTGATTCTTTGTTCTCAGGAAACAAGGAAGGTGTCCCAATAGTTATTTTTCTTCAGAGAAGTCATTGGTGAATACTTCTAGTTTTGAGGCTTGAAATAGGGCTAGTGTCCCTAAAGCTCAAAAGTACAAGATATTGAATTTGATTGTATTGAATTGGGAAGAGTTGAGAAATATCTCTAACACCTTGTATAGGTAAAATACATTGTGTGTAAAGGGATCTAGGATCCTAGGAGGTTAGAAGTTGAGTTGAGTGTCTCAGTGCAGACAAAGGAGACAGACCACACTTCTTACTATCACCTACACATTATATGTAATCTTAAATGGATCTATAATAAACAATAGGAGATTGCATACACCATGTCAAATTGTAATTTACTTACATTCTAACAAGTGAAGGAAAGTGTAAAAATCCTTTCAAGGAAGGTGGATTTAACCATCCAATTTTAAATCTCTTAACCGAGTGCACACTCAACAATGTTTCTAAAGTTCTTAATAGAGTAGACTATAACAGATCTCCATAGATACTCCTAACAGGGTAGATCATCAGAAGTGATCAAATTGTAGGCCTTAACCGGCCCCTTCCAATCAGAAGATAGTGAAGAATTTTCGGGTGTCATCCCCACCACATTTTTTTACTTCCTAATAGGATTTTTCTGCGATATCATATCCTGTGTGATGTTTCAATTACTTTCATGAATGTTTCTATGAATGTTCACATGTTTGATTAGGTTTATCAATTGATAAAACTTACATCAAGATAGCATAGAGTACATTGTTTGATAAAAAATTGATTAAAAAAATTATAAAGGTTAAAAGATACAAAAGTTTTATAGGTACAGATTCACCCCTCCCCTCAAATGATACATGAGCATCTTGGGTCATTGGCAATCCTGGTCAAGCAAAAATAAATGCTTGCTTTAGTTATTTAGTTTGTTCTCTATCGCTTGGGTTCTTCTTCTCGGGCATGCTTGTCTCTGTTTCTCAGGTTCTTTTCCTCGGGTATGCTTCTTTCCTATTTCTCAGCCATGATTTACCAATGGGTTTTGGTGATGTCTTTACTGATGGGTTTTCTGATGCTTGATTATGCTTTATCGACGGGTTGCTGATTTTCGGTAACCATTTGCCCGAGACTGTTATTTTGGGAGTTGGATCTATGATCGACTTCTTCATTTGATTTTGATTCCTAAGTTGATTTGGGATCTCTCACTGGGATCTATGTGGACCTAAAGTTGGGTCTCTCTATTGTATTTGAACATCGACTTCCTTGTTGGGCTCTTTTATATATGTGGTTCTATGTTCTTGGTTTAAAAAAAATAATCTTAGAGCAAGAAAGAAAATGTTTAGATATTGAGATTGAACATCTGTGATCTCTATTGTATAAATATATTATTGTGATTCATTGAATATATGGTCAAAACTAGGAAGGCCTTACAACCCAGCATGTAATGATTTTTACCAAGTTAATATAAAGGATTACTATATTTTCTTCTCTAACTGTGTTGTTTCTACATTGTTGGCAAGGTTGGTTGGTGTTGGGTGTGCCCTAGGCCATATCATCATTTTAACTTGCATCAGGTGGTATCAGAGTATGGTGTAATACCCTCTCGGATGACTATACTATTATTTTTTAGTTGGACATTTTGACATAAACTCTATGATTTTAGTTGTTTACATTTTGGTAGATCTAGATGATATAATGCTTAGTTAGATGTTCGGATATATATGTGTTCATGATTAATGTCTTTATGAAAAATAACTATTATATGCAATAAATGGAACCTAACCTTTTTCCACTTATAATGTGCTATTTTGACTAATGCACTTTCAAGAATATTTTGCGATGCTTTACTTTTGGCATATATGTCAGATGTGTTTTCATGACTCAGGACAAAGTCATAGTTACTCACTTAGCTGAGGTCTACATGATGTATCGGTCCTGGTCATCTATTTGCAATGTCTTATATATGTATATATATGTTTCTATGCACATGTATCTCTCCTTGGTGATGCAGGATTTTAGGTACCGAGCATCATCTCCACCTGGCTCCATAGGTCTGAGCATCCTCTCTAAATCCTTGATCATTGTTGTGAAGGAGATAAAACTTGGTTCCACAAGACTAAGCCTTACCTTGATCCTTGTTCCCAGGTTGGGTCGATTTGGGAATTGTCTTTTATTAAGGATTTTTGTCCGTTTATTGATGCTTGACATTTGGGACAATTGTGGATATTTGTTATTGTCCCTAGAGCTAGGTGAATATTAATTATGGTTGAATTGTGGTTAATAATTATTGGATGGGATGCTAAAGTTATATATGTGTGGTAATATAACTTTTCTAATGTATTTAAATAATGCATGATTTTAATAATATGTTCTTGGTTATATATACACATAGGCATATGGGTGCACACATATGCATATGTCTATATATAAATACATTTATGTAATTCTATAAATATGCCTATATTAATGTTTTAATAATTGGATGTGTGTATGTAATTATTCATTATGTGCCTTTCTTGTTTTTAGAAAAGAAATCAATTGTCATATGAAAATTACATTATTCTATTAATAAGGAAAGTAATTAATCAAAGTAAAAGTTGGAATAAATAATAAAGAGTTACCTTAAGCATGAAATAAAACATAGAGTAACTAAGGAGGTAATTTAAATAAAGTGTTCTTGGGAAACTACCTATGCATTAAATTTATCTAAAGGACTATTATGTTCAAAACTATTAACCAATAAATAGTTACGGATGGTTGCATCGATTGAACTTCCCGAGCAACCAATCATGCAATGTATTTATATTAAGGGAATATAGTAAGTAGGAGTTAGGAGAAGGATGGAGGAAAAATATACTCAGACAAATTTATACATATCGGGAAACTATTAGGAGGATAGAGGGAAAAATTGGGAGAGCATCCAACTGGTTAAAAGGCTGAAGGAGCGTAGGCTTGGGAGAATATAATTGGATTGCATCAAAGGTCTCCGTAGGACTCCAGGGTGATCCCACAATAGTGGGTTACACTTTTTCGGAGGAATAAATTCCTCATGAATCCGTGAGGTGGGAGGATTTAGTCAGGTACTTTCGATAGAAAGTACTTGATTATTTCGATCGAAACATTCATAGTTTCGATCGAAACTACCTTTTTTGCTTATTTTCGATCGAAACTAACCTAGTTTCGATCGAAACTAAGTTATTTTTGATCGAAACTAAGCTAGTAAATATTTTAGTGGGATTTTGACCAGTACGCATGTTAAACTAAGAAAGTACTTTCGATAGAAAGTACTTTTGATTGAAACTAATTAGTTTCTATCGAAAGTACTTTCTATCGAAACCCCCAAAATTGAGGCTATCTGCAAAGCCTAGCAAAAATCTGCAGTTTTCATGGCTTCGGGGCTCAAGTGTGGGGCTCAAATGGAAGAATAGGGACACCTCCTTTTGCATTGCACAAGTACTTTGAACGAGCTTTCTAACGAATATAGATTTGACAAATTTTGAATTAATTAGGTCTATGTATTTTGACATGCATCGGATGTAGGTTTTTTATCCAATATACACTTCTAGGTTTGACGTTCAATGAAAAATAGTAGAAAAGAGAAAAAAAAAATTTGAAAAATAACAGTTCCCTCCAGCTTTGAGTCTTCTTTCTATAATTTTTTTTTTTTTTGAATTTCGATAAATACACAAGTTATCAGCTACGCAGTCAACGTATGTCACAATTACGGTTTACTCTACTTCAAACGTTTATAAAATATGCAATAATGATGATAATGTCATCAAACCAATTTCATTCCCTCCATATGGATGTTAGAAAACCAAATTTGAAAGAAGCGCATTGATATCTATTTTAGAAAAACAGTTATGTTGTACCAAGTCATTGTACCTTTTTGAAAATGACATTTTCAGCAACATAGCAGTTTTAGTGGGAGAAAAAAAAAACCATTAAAATCAATTCAAAAAAAAAAAAAAGAAATATATTTAGAATCTAGACAAAAAATCCTAAAAGACTCTAGTTTACTTCATCTTCCGATTTCAAACAGTTTAACGACAATATGCATCCAAATGTGAAAGTTTTTCTCAAAATGTAGACTTCAATGTCCATTTAGGCAAAAAAGTGTAACCCACTATTGTGGTATCACCCTCCAGGTAGACTCTACCTAGAAAGGAGCGTCCTTTGTATTTAATTACTATGATTGTTTACTGTCTTTTGTGGTTATATGAACAATCGAATTCCTCTGTGTGTATGTAACGGTGTATGTTATCTCTTATGAATGCAATAATGGAAGTATGCTTGATAATGAATTTAGTTTATAAGTTGTTGTATATTGTTCTTTTCTGTGTATTTCCTTCTTAGAATGCATTTTCTTTTTGATAGAACCCCATTCTATAGATGTTATGTAGACTATATTCTTTGTCTTGGGTGGTCACCTTTCTACACCTTGCATGTTCGGGTAGAAACTAAGTAGATTTTCCATAAGGGTAGAAGGGTTTGAGGGATTCTTTAGAAGGAGAACTAAGAATTACCAAATGGGTATCTCTCTAATTCTTCCTTCTGGGTCTCTATCTTATTTAGTTTTACCTGGAAGGTGGAATCTGAAGGTTGTTGTCTGGAGTATGCACAGGTCCTGACCACCTATGCAAGACTGGGTACCACTTGTGTAGGATGCATGATCACCTATGTAGGAAGCACCACCTACACACATTGTACCACCTACATAGATTATATCACCACCTGTGCAGCTTAGAGCCCCACCAGCGGAGCTTAGGTTTCCATCTACGCAGGACTCTTCCAGTTGATGTTTTAGGGTTTCCAAAAGGGTTTAGGGTTTGGTATTGACCCAGGGTTGGCTCTAGAATTTTTTCTTACTTTCAGAATACCCTATTCATGCATGTTGTTATGTTTTCTGATCATTTATAAGCTTGTTATAAGATTTGGAACCCTGATTAGGGTTAGGGTTGTTTCATGTACCCTAGGAACCTTGTGTGACCTTCTTTATGTTCCATGTGGATGTTATGAACTCTTGTATATTCTTTCTGCTTATCCTTATGTGCTTTGATGAATTTTATAGAGGTAGGAACACTAGGTGAGTGGCTCACAGTGGAGGTTGTGGTCCTTAGTGGCTAGTACCAGGGTAACCCACTATGGAGTTGATAAATCCTGTGATAACAATAATAATTTATGGGAAGGGAATTAAACATTAATAAGATAAGCCTCGCCCATGCCGGTAGTGCTAGTAAAGGCTACAGATGGGAGTGGGAGAAGGTGTTATTGCGATAGCACAACCAAACAGTCTCATCCCTATGACATATTTTTGGTATCGCATGTGCCTACTTGGGGGCCGAGGCCTAGAGTGGATGAACAGGGTAACCCAAGGGTTGAGGGCTATGTGATGACACTCACCTATCATGTCTTAGAGTTTCTATCGATGTGTTTTATGTATTGTATTCTTCTCATGTTTTCAATTATGTTTTGGGGAAATGCACTACCCTCTCCTTAGGAATGGCCTAATTATCACCTTCTTGTGTGGATCATGGTGTTTATCTCCTAGCATGGGGGAGTGGATCCTTTTTTGGTATCCACATGGTTGGGTGGTAAATATTTTATCGAGGTATTGCTCGTAGAGTTGTGAATGGATCATGCTTGTGCTTTCTCCAGATTTGCAGAAGATGAAGACTTTCTTATTGTTCCTCATTGTTAACCATGTAATGATACTTCATTAATGTAACCTCCCAAGAGGAGATGTATGCAAATTAATATTTGATATATTTCAGATGGACGTAATGGGATGGGTAGTTTTAGCAAAATGGGGAAAAGGGATAAACTATCTTTCAATGTAAAAGATGTATTTATTAAAGAAACGAAGTGATCTTTACTTATGGAAAATATGTAATAATTATGATGTTTCATGGTTATGAAAGAGAATAAAAGAATTTGATATATTGATATTGTAAATGAAATGATGTTTTTATTTCTAAATGGCATGCAATAGTTAGTAGAAAAGTTCATTACTTTATGTACACTTCTTTTAAAAGTTTGAAAAGAAAAGAATCCTGAAATGCTAGAAGTTAAATGATTTAGACGAACAAAAGTTTATGTAAAGAATATGTTAGAGACTATGTTATAATGAAAGTGATGAAATCTTATGTTCTCTCTTTAATAATGAAAGTTATGGTTAAGTCTTGTTCGTTGCGGAACCTAGGGAGAATCTTTAATCGAAATGTGTAACTTGAGAACTTTAAAACAAAATATATATATATATATGCAAATAGACTCTTAACTAAGTAACCTTTCTATTTTCTTCCTGGTTCCCTGACGGGGCATGACAACTTGGTATTAGAGCCCTAGGTTGCCACACTGGAACCCAGGGTATATTAGCTCATTAAACTTAGACATTTGCACCCATAATTAAAACCATGAACCTAAGATAGGGAATTAAAACTTTAGACTTATCTCTTTCCTTGTTTTATCCAGGATGCCTCTAGTTACTCATGGTAGAAGGGATGCACAAAACACTCCTCTGAGATCCCACCAGGAAGGGTCTCGAGGGGAAGAAAAATTTGAGGAAGAAGGAAGTTGGGAACAATCTGATAGCCACATAGGGGATTTTCAGGGAGCTCAAATGCAGGAGTTACTGCAATAGATATTGCAAAGACTTGATGCAGGATGGGATAGGGGCCATCAAGATGAGTCTAATGTCCCTCAGCACCATGAGAGGGAAAGGGAAAGAATCCCTAGGAGAAGGAATCTAGGAATAGAGGAGGACACTTTGCGAGCTTCTCACATGCAGGATCTCCTTAGAGAAAACCCACCTTTGTTTAGGGGAGCACAGAAAGGTGCCACCACTGAAACATGGCTAATTGATTTGGAAAGGTTAATTTCCATGCATCCATACCACAGTAACACCAAGGCTCAATTTGCAGTTATTCACCTAAGGGACTTTGCCTCTTCTTGGTGGGAAACATAGAAAGAAAAATTGCACATTGACATAGCCACCTTGTCTTGGGAACTATTCTTAGAACTCTTCAATGCTCGATTTCTATCTAAACATTGGAGACATGAGTGGTTAGAAGAATTTCACAATTTAAAATAGTTAACCATGTTAGTTGATGATTATGAAAGATGCTTCTTCAAACTCAAAACTTATTCAGGTTATAAGGATGATGAAGCCATGCTTACTCAACCCTTCCTTAGAGGACTCAATAGTCGATATTTTGGCGAAGTGCTTGTCTTTGAGCCTTAATCTGTTAGTGAACTAGTCATTAAAGCTTGTATTGTTGAGTAGAATGCAACCTTAGGTTTGGGAGGTTAGATGTATAATCCAGGGAGTAATGCCCCTCAATCTGGGTTAGGATATAAAGGAAATCAATTTCAGGGAACATCCAGCCCTAAGAACTATCCTTCCTCATCTAAGGGCAGTCTGAACCCATAGAAAAATAAATCCTCTTACAAAAACAAGAATAGTGGGTCTCAGTCAGGAAACAACTGCAACTGGCAGTGTAACAAACGCTATCCAAATTATCAATCATCACAAAATTCACAAGAGAATAGTAGCCGAGGCAGTTTTCAACAGTCAAGTGCTCATGGGTCTAGGAGGAGTTTTGTTAGAAACATAGGTTGTTATTCTTGTGGAAAACATGGCCATATTACAGTAAACTATCCTCAGAAATCAACACTGACTTCTAGTTATAAGCAGGCCACCTCAGAAACAATCGTAGGGGATGCCGGTAGATCTCATAGGGTGTTTTCTATTTTGGATCAGAAGCAAGAAGAACATCAAGGTTCAATCATTGAAACTCCAAGTTTGTTAGGGGGTATTTCTACCACTATTTTGTTTGATTCAGGAGCCACCGACTCTTTCATTTCACCTTCTCTAGTTAAGCAATTTGGGCTGACGGTAGTAAGGCAAGTAGACAAGTGGTAGGTCAAGATAGCCTATGGGGCAAGGATAGCCTCTGAATCTTGTGTTCAAAATTGTGAGTTAGTTCTTGGACCTTTTTCCACCCTTATAGACCTTTGAGTGATTCCCTTAGGCTCTTATGGAGTAGTCTTGGGGATGGACTGGCTAGAGGCTCATGAAGCAATTATAGATTATAAAGAGAAAAGAATCTAGTGTTCTGATGATGTAGGACAAAAGAGGAAGATTGTTGGGGTTTAGCAACCCATCTCCCTCCACATGATATCCACAATGTAACTCAAGTGGTACATTCATAAAGGATGCCAGTTGTTCACAGTTTCAGTTAATTACTTGGAAGAAGGGGAAGGTGTAAACATAACTCTTGATCACCCCTTACTTCAAGAATTTGCAGATGTTTTTCCCAAGGAAATTCCTGGAATGCCTCCTAAAAGGAACATTGATTTCTGAATAGAGCTTGTGCTAGGAGAAGAACCAATCTCTAAAGCTCCATACCGCATGACCACACAGGAACTTGGGGAACTCCAGTTGTAGCTAGAAGAACTTTTGGGAAAGGGAGTCATCAGACCCAGTGTATCCCCATGGGGTGCTCTAGTAATCTTTGTCAAGAAGAAAGATGGGACTCTTCGATTGTGCATTGATTACTGACAACTTAATAAAGTCACAATTAAGAATACATATCCTTTGCCTCACATCGATGACCTATTCGATCAAATGAAAGGGGCAAAAGTATTTTCAAAAATTGATCTTATATCAGGCTATCACTAGCTGAGAATTCACGAGGCTGATATTCACCGTACAACATTTCGTACTTGGTATGGCCACTATGAGTTCACAGTAGTGCCATTTGGGCTAACTAATGCTCCCTCAGTTTTTATGAGCTTGATGAATGGCGTGTTTAGAACCTATTTGGACAAATTTGTGATAGTATTCTTGGATGACATCTTAGTATTCTCCAAAATAATGGAGGAACATGAAGATCACTTTTGCCAAGTGTTGCAATGCTTAAGGAAAAACCAACTTTATGCTAATCCATAAAAATGTGAGTTTTTCCAGACAGAGTTTAAATATCTGGTTCATGTCATCTCAGGGAGTGGCATTGCAGTCGACCCTACAAATATTCAGGCTATAGAAGAATGGCCAACTCCAAATAATGTATCTGAGGTCCGCAGCTTTATGGGGCTAGCAGGGTATTATCAGTGTTTTGTCAAGGGAGTCTCTTAGATAGCTCACCCTATCAGTTCCTTACAAAGAAGAGGAAATAAATTTATTTGGTCAGAGAAGTGTGAGGGTTCCTTCCAATGTCTAAAAGAGAAGTTGACCAGTGTGCCCATCCTAACAGTTCTGAAACCCTCAGGAAATTTTGTGGTTTGTACTGATGCTTCTCTAGAAGGAATTGGGGCAGTCCCTATGTAGGAAGGACAAGTTATCACTTATGAGTCTCAGAAGCTAAAGGACCATGAGATTAATTACCCCACCCATGACTTAGAATTGGTAGCATTTATTCATGCCTTAGTGAAATCGAGGCACTTCTTGTTAGGACACAATTTTGAACTCCATACAGATCACCGTAGTCTTTAATATAATTTTACTCAACCTAACCTCAACACTAGACAATGCAGATGGATGGAATTCTTATGTGAATATGATTTTGAGGTTAAGTATATCTAGGGGAAAACTAATGTTGTGGCCAAAGCCCTGAGCCAGTGCAGGCATACCTTGACAGGAATCTCCCTCACCACGGACTTGGGGAACCGAATCCAGCAAGCCCTCATTACAGACTCATGGTATAAGGAGGTTAAGGAAGAAATAGAATTAGGAAGACCCATAGAGGGGCACTTCACAGGGTATTTATTAGACCCCAATGGGCTATTACAACATCAAGGTCGAATCTATGTGCCTTTATCAGGTGACCTTCACACAATTATCTTAGTAGAAAGCCACAGAGAACCCTATTCAGCACATCCAAGAGTGAATAAAATGTTTTCCAACCTACGTTAGTTATACTATTGGTCAGGGATGAAGAGGTATGTAGTATATTACGTAGCAAGATGTATAGAATGTTAGAGAGTGAAGGATGAGCATCAGCATTCTGCAGGCCTCCTGCAATCCCATATTGTTCCAGAATGGAAGTGAGATATTATCTCCATGGATTTCATTGTGGGACTCCTTTTAATCCCATGAAGACATGATCCCATCATGGTTACGGTTGACCGACTTACAAAGGTATCCCATTTCAGTCCCATGCAATCCTATTACACAGCAACTGCAGTAGCTAGAGTATATTTGAAGGACATAGTACAACTTCATGGTATCCCTAAAAAGATTATTTCCAATCGAGATCCATTTTTCACATCTGCACTTTGAACTTCCCTATAATAGAATTTATGGACTAAACTCAACTTTAGCTCAGCATATCACCCAAAGACAGTTGGTCAAACCGAATGGGTTAATCAATTTCTTGAAGATATGCTCAGGATGTATGTGATGGATAGGCAGACCCTTTGGGAAGATTACTTATACTTGGTGGAAATTTCTTATAATAATGGATATCATAGCTCCATTGGTATGTCTCCATTTTAGGCCTTCTATGGTCATACTTACCGTACCCCATTGAGATGGGATCGATTGGAAGATAGGGTACTCCTTGGACCAGAAATGTTACAGGATATGGAACAACAGGTAGAGCATATCAGGGAACACATTGTCACCACCCTGGATAGACAAAAGAAATATGTCAATGCTCACAAATCTGATGTCCATTTCTCTCAAGGAGAGAGAGTGTTCCTTAGGGTGAGACCGCGAAAGAGTCCTATCCATTACGGAAAAGGCTCTAAGATGGCACCTTGATTTTTTGGTCCCTTCAAGATCCTTGAAAGGATAGGGCCAGTTGCTTATTGACTTTCCTTGCCACCTAGCCTCACTCGTATTCATGATGTATTTCATGTTTCTATACTTAGAAGATATATTCCTAATTTGAATCATGTCCTAGACTGGAATGATTTACAGGTAGCAAACGGGCTGCTGGCTTTGGAGTAGGTACGTATTCTAGAGAAATGGACTCTAACCCTCAGGGGTCATACTATAGATCGGGCAAGGGTCCAATGGGATCCTAATGACGAGGCCTCAACAACTTGGGAGGATGCTACTAAACTTAGAGTTCACTATCCTTATCTATTTGTAGGCTTCCAGGAGTAAGCCTAATTCTAGGGGGGAGGATGTAATACCCTCTTGGATGACTATACTATTATTTTTGAGTTGGACATTTTGACATAAACTATATGATTTTAGTTGTTTACATTTTGGTAGATCTAGATGATATTATGCTCAGTTAGATGTTTGGATATATATGTGTTCATGATTAATTTCTTTATGAAAAATAACTATTATATGCAATAAATGGAATTCTAACCTTTTTCCACTTATAATGTGCTATTTTGACTAACGTTCTTTCAAGAATCTTTTATGATACTTTAATTTTGGCATATATGTCAGATGTGTTTTCTTGACTCAGGATGAAGTCCTAGTTACTCACTTAGCTGAGGTCCACACGATGTATCGGTCTTGCAATGTCTTATATATGTATATATATGTTTCAATGCACATGTATCTCTCCTTGGTGATGCAAGATTCTAGGTACTGAGCATCATCTCCACCTGGCTCCACAGGTCTGAGCATGCTCTCTAAATCCTCGATCGTTGTTGTGACAGAGATAACACCTCGTTCCATAAGACTAAGCCTTGCCTTGATCCATATTCCTAGGTTGGGTCCTTTTGGGAATTGTCTTTTATTATGGATTGTTGTTCGTTTATTGATGCTTGACATTTGGGTCAATTGTGGATATTTGTTATTGTCCCTAGAGCTAGGTGAATATTAAAGGTGGTTGAATTGTGGTTAATAATTATTGGATGGTATGATAGAGTTATATATGCGTGGTAATATACCTTTTCAAATGTATTTTAATAATGCATGATTTCAATAATATGTGCTTGGGTATATATACACATAGGCATATGGGTGCACACATATGCATATGTCTATATATAAATACATTCATGTAATTCTATAAATATGCCTATATTAATTTTTTAATAATTGGATGTGTGTATGTAATTATTCATTATGTGTCTTTCTTTTTTTTAGAAAAGAAATCAATTGTCATGTGAAAATTACATTATTCTATTAATAAGGAAAGTAATTAATCAAAGTAAAAGTTGGAATAAATAATAAAGAGTTACCTTGAGCATGAAATAAAACATAGAGTAACTAAGGAGGTAATTTAACTAAAGTGTTCTCGGGAAACTACCTATGCATTAAATTTATCTAAAGGACTATTATGTTCAAAACTATTAACCAATAAATAGTTATGGATGGTTGCATCGGTTGAACTTCTCGAGAAACCAATCCTACAATGTATTTATATTAAGGGAATATAGTAAGTAGGAGTTAGGAGAAGGACGGAGGAAAAATATACTCAGAGAACTTTATACATATCGAGAAACTATGAGTAGGATAGAGGGAAACATTAGGAGAGCATCTGACTGGTTAAAAGGATGAAGGGGCATAGGCTTGGGAGAATAGAGTTGGATTGCATCAAAGGTCTCTACAGGACTCCAGGTAGGCTCTACCCAGAAAGGCGCATCCTATCTATTTAATTACTATGATTGTTTACTGTCTTATGTGGTTATATGAACAATGGAATTCCTCTGTGTATATGTAAAGGTGTATGTTATCTCTTATGAATGCAATAATGGAAGTATGCTTGATATTGAATTTAGTTTATAAGTTACTGTATATTATTATTTTCTATGTATATCCTTCTTAGAATGTATTTTCTTTCTGATAGAACTCTATTCTATAGATGTTATGTAGACTATCTTCTTTGTCTTGGATGGTCACCTTTCTGCACCTTGCACATCCAGGTAGAAACTAAGTAGATTTTCCATAAGAGTAGATGGGTTTGAGGGATGCTTTAGAAGGAGAACTAAGGATTAAAAAATGGGTATCTCTCTAATTCTGCCTTCTAGGTCTCCATCTTATTCAGTTTTACTCGGAAGGTGGAATATGAAGGTTGTTGTTTGGAGGATGCACAGGTCCTGACCACCTACACAGGAAGCACCACCTGCGTAGGAAGCACCACCTATGTAGGAAGCACCATCTGCATAGGTTGTACCACCTATGCAGATTAGGTCACCAGCTGCATAACTTAGAGCCCCACCTGTGTAGCTTAGGGTTCCATTTGTGCAAGACTCTTCTAGTTGATGTTTTAGGGTTTCCAGAAGGGTTTAGGGTTTGGTTTTGACCCAAGGTTGGATCTAGAAGTTTTTCTTACTTGAAGAATACCCTATTTATACATTTTGTTATGTTTTTTGATCATTTATAAGCTTTTTATAAGATTTGGAACCCTTATTAGGGTTAGGATTGTTTCATGTACCCTAGGAACCTTGTGTGACCTTCTTTATGTTCCATGTGGATGTTATGAACTCTTGTATATTCTTGTTGCTTATCCTTATGTGATTTGATGAATTTGATAGAGGTAGGAAACCTAGGAACACTAGGTGAGTGGCTCATAGTGGAGGCCAGGGCCCTAAGTGGCTAGTACTAGGGTAACCCACTATCGAGTTGATTAATCCAGTGATAACAATAATAATTTATGGGAAGGGAATTAAACATTAATAAGATAAGCCTCGCCCATGTCGGTAGTGCTATTAAAGGCTATGGATGGGATTGGGAGAAGGTGCTATTGTGATAGCACAACCTAACAGTCTCATCCCTATGAGAGATGTTCGGTTCCGCATGTGCCTACTTGGCGGCCGAGGCTGAGAGTGGTTGACCAGGGTAACCCAAGGGGTGAGGGCTATGCAATGACACTCACCTAGCATGTCTTAGAGTTTCTACTGATGTGTTTTATGTTTTGTATTCTTCTCATGTTTTCAATTATGTTTTGGGGAAATGCACTACCCTCTCCTTAGGAATGGTCTAATTATCACCTTCTTGTGTGGATCATGGTGTTTATCTCCTAGCATAGGGGATTGGATCCTTTTTGGGTATCCACGTCATTGGGTAGTAGATATTTTATCAAGATATTTCTTGTAGAGTTGTGAATGTATCCTGCTTGTGCTTTCTCTAGATTTTTGAAAGATGAAGACTTTCTTATTGTTCCTCATTGTTAATCATGTAATGATATTTTATTAATGTAACCTCCCAAGAGGAGATGTATGTAAATCAATATTTGATATATTTCAAATGGATGTAATGGGATGGGTAATTTTAGGAAAATGGGGAAAAGGGATAAACTATCTTTCAATGTAAAAGATGTATTTATTAAAGAAAAGAAGTGATCTTTACTTATGAAAAATATCTTAGAATTATGATGTTTCATGGTTATGAAAGAGAATAAAATAATTGGCTATATTGATATTGTAAATGCAATGAAGTTTTTATTTCTAAATGGCATGCAATAGTTATTATGAAAGTTCATTACTTTATGTACACTTCTTTTAAAAGTTTGAAAAGAAAAGAATCCTGAAATGTTAGAAGTTAAATGATTTAGATGAACAAAAGTTTATGTAAAGAATATGTTAGAGACTATGTTATAATGAAAGTGATGAAATCTTATGTTCTCTCTCTTTAATAATGAAAGTTATGGTTAAGTCTTGTTCATTGGAGAACCTAGGGAGAATCTGTAATCAAAATGTGTAACTTGAGAACTTTAAAAAAAAATATGAAAATAGACTCTTAACTGAGTAACCTTTCTATTTTCTTCCTGGTTCCCTGGTGGGGCATGACAATGGTGAGATTTATTTCCTTCTTGAAACCCTAACCCTAGTTGGTATTGTTGTGGGGTAGAAGATTGTGATTTGACCTAGAATTGCAAAGGGAATCAAGATGGTTATGTTAATCTCTAAGTTCTGTTGATGATTAGTGACCAACACTTAGTCATTCACTTAGGAAGTTTTAGCTGAATATCACTATGCCTGAGCTAAAACTATGCAAGGCTGAGAAACATTGCTGAGCAGTATTCAGGTTGCCAAGTTGTATCATGCTAAGCTGAGTAGGATAGTTAGTGCCTAGCGATAGAGATGTTAAGTGCCGAGTAGAACAGTTTTTGTATACATGTCTGGAATGATTCAAACTTTGAGGATAAGTGTTCAGGTCAAATTATATAAGATTTTTGGGTGGACTTATGTATGCATTTAATATTTTCCTACGGAGTCAGTTATGCATTTAATTGTTTTATCCTATGCATGATCTATAGTAATCATTAATTGTAATACCTTGGAGGTATGGGTATTAGATCTTGATCATTGATCTAGATCTCGCTATCAGACTTGAATAGATATATAAGATTGCTTCTAAATCCTATTTTGAAAGAGTGTGTGAAGAGAAGTGGTGACTACATTTTGAAGTGAAATGCACAGAGGGTTATTTTGTTAAGAAGCAGAGATCAAGTAGAGTGACAACATAGTGAATAGTAGAGTAAAGACATATTAGATTGTGAGATCAAAGAAGGTACTGGAAAGAGGATATCTGTCATCAACATCTAAGTGCATAACAAAGGATCATTAATTGAAACATTCTAATCATTATATCAGGTGAAAATATCTTAATTGAGTGGTTCTAGCAGACCTTTCTAAATCTCCTAACAGAGTGATTACTTTATTGTAAGTTGAAATCCTTTGACAGGGTAGATTGTAATGATCTTTATCTCTTAATTGGGCAGACATTTAACTGGGTAGATTGCATTTTGTAATCAAATTTTGTAGCCCTAACAGGCACACTTTATAATTGCAGTAGTGAATAATTTTGTGGGTGTCATCCCCACCCGAATTTTACCTATTTTGGTTTCTATGTTACCAAGTTCTTGTGTTATGATTTATTTATTTCATTGTGTGGATGGTATTTGATATTACATTAGATTCATATATTTATGAATGTGGATCAGTTTGTTTAAGTGTTTAAATTTGAAGATCTGATTCACCCCCCCTCTCTGCATCTTGCTTTCCCATTATTGTATTTCCAACAATTGGTATCAGAGCTTAGTTCTCTAGAAAGTCATAATCAACTTGAGAATACAGATCTTGAGATGGAGATCTACAAGATGGGTAAAGTCATTGGGAATCAAAAGATTGATATTCAGCTAGCACTACAATAGCTTGAGACAGCAAGATAGGAATTAAAGAAGTCCTTGACAGCACGGAAAGATTTGTCCAAACAAATGAATGACACTCATTATCAGGAAGAGGACACCACAAATCTATTTCAGAGTGGAGATTCTACTAAGAGCGATGCAGCAATATCAGATCTACTAGAAAAGAATAGTGCACTATGTGAAGAAGTCAGAAATTTGAAAAAGGAACAAGAAGCCCAATCAATAAGAATATTTGAAGTTGTTGAAAAGAAAAAGAAAGCCAAAGATGACAAGGATATGGCAGAAGAAGACAAAAGAATGATGACTATCAGAATTGATGAAAGAACACATGATGTACAAACAATGATAGTCAATCAAGTTGACATGGAAAATCAACTGCTACTTGTGAATCAAGAGATCAACAGGAAAGACTTGGAGATTGTAAATCTTAGATCTGAGAATAGTGAGTTGAAAGATGAATTGAGATCTGAGAAAGAACTTAACAACAAAGTGAATGATCCCAATGTAGCTATGAGCTACTTTGAACAACTAGTGGAAGCATCAAGAAGACCTAAAGATTATTCTGGATTAGGTCACACTAAACAACATACAACCACTGAAGAAGGAGAATCATCTAAGAAAGGTAAAAGATGATATACAAATCCAAGAAATAGAAAACCTATTGCCACCACTGTGAGAAACCAGGTCATACAAAAAACATTTGCCGAAGCAAGAATGGCAAGTCCAATCCTAAAACTAACTTTAATGGTTGCTGCTTTAACTATAATAAGTTTGGACATCAAGCATGTGAATGTAAGACAAAGGCAAGCAATGCACCTTACACACCTAGACTCAATGGTAATTGCTATAACTGTTAGAAATATGGTCATAGAGCACAAGATTGCAGATCTAAAGGTAAACAACAAAGGACATCAAAGGAACAAGAGAAATCACCAAGAAAAGGCAATACTTACATGTGGGAACACAACACATGGCATAGTTATCATTACTGTGGAGAGTATGGACATGTTCTAGAAAACTGCATAAGGACACATTTCAGAGGAAATTCTAAGAGTTGGATGAATGGAAGCCTAGTTTGTCACAGTTGTCTGAAAATTGGTCATATAAGGAAAGAATGTAAGACTAGGGTACCTACTCCTACTGTTGAGAATATTAGAGCACAGATGAACCAGACATGGGTTAAGAAATTAGAACCATGCAGTAGTGAAGCTAGTGCAGCTGAGGTCACCCAATCCAATGGATCAGGTGATCACATCATCTCCAACTAAGAAAAAGAGGTATGTAAGGAACTGTATCTAAAATTGTTATCTTACATCAGTTCCTAACATTAAATGAACCAAAGTCCATATTTGCATATGTTAAGATGCACTAGGACACATTTTGAAGACAAATGCTGAGAAGAGATAATTGCACTATAGGTGTTGAGCACTAATTGTGGACACTAAGGCTGAGTTCTTTAGTGTGTGCTGAGTTTGTTGTCTGAGTAAGTTCTGTGATGGCCAAGTTTAGTAAGCCAAGTAGGATACAAGTTGTGTTAGAAATCCAAGGAAAGCTGGCTTGCACTAACTCAATGGGAAAAAAATTTATTTCTTACCTACCTTGACCTTTCGAAATCTATAAAGGATGAATAGTTTATTCTTCATTTTTACCTTGCGATTTTCACTATTTACGGAGCGATTGAAGAAGTTGCAGAATTGATCTTAACAAAGTTAGCATCAAAGACTTCATCAGTGTGTCGTCGGTAATTCTAAAATGAACAGTATGAAGTGCTACTTGCTGAGGTACTATGTTCTTCATTTTTTGAACCCTAATTTCAAGATTATGGCTGCAATCACTTCCGCACCAGTTAAAAGTATGAAGGGAGAACAAGAGAAAATTTAGTTAGTATAGAGTGATGAATGTGTACCTCTCAATTTTTGAGCCATTCCTAAAAGTGTGATTTAGAGTGATTTGATCGGAGCTCTCTCATCCATTCCACCCAGGGTACTTATGATCCATGATGTAAGATCTATTTACATGGTTAAAATTGGTGAAGTAGGTGATAGTGAATTGAGAAAATCCTACAACAAACTATGTGTCGATGGAGTTCTGAAGGGAGAATTCAAACATTTAGTAGACAAAGTGTTAACTCGTGCCCTGGATTTTCCACAAGGTTTCAAAGACGAATAGATTAAGGTTATTCTTAGCCAAGTTCATGATATGTGTATGTGGTTGGATAATGGACCATCAAGATAACTAAGAACATGATTCATCGAGTGACTAGATATCCTGTAGTGAACGGAAAATGAACAATGAAAGATAACAACAAAGAGGAAATTACACTAAACACTGGAGCCATATGGAACAACAAAGGTATGACTATCTCTACAATTAAAGACCTAGAACTTGATTTTGGAGTAAGAGTAATTGCACATAAGTTCTATCAGTCAAGTAGACTAGATAGTGTTCCTTGTATAGTCGTTGACCAGGCATGGAAGATTGTTAAGAAGAATCATACAAATGATCTTTCCAAGCTACAACAAACACAACTAGCCGAGAATCTAGCATCAATCAGAAAGGATAAGAGCTCATCATGTAAGTTTGGTTCCTTACTAGTCTGCACATTTTTCTACATTCAGGATACCTTTCCTACATTAGGAGATATTGTTTGGAAAAAGGATAGACCCATTACAGTTCAAATAAGTGAATGTATTGAGAAACTAGGAAGTAATTTCAATAGAATTATGGGGAGATATTTTGTGGAATTTAAAAAGAGAATGAGATTAAGGACTAGGATCCCTAGATCACTAGTGGAGAAGCACTATGAAGAGATTTGTTTTCTAGTTGATACAAATAACACATATATCCAGGCTGTGACACCTAGGGTAACATGTTTAGAACCATTTTCCTATGAAATTAACATTGATGAAGCATCAATAGCCATCATTGCACTCCTAGCTGAGGCAATTGATACTATAGCAGAAAGGTTTGGTAATTTTGATGAAGCAAAAGTAAAAATTTCAAGAAATTTAAAGGAGGGAACCATGGAGAGGAAAAGGAAGAAGATTGTGAAAAATCTAAAGAAAATGGTTGGTTTGGGAAGTGATGAAGAACTTGAGTATGCACCTCTAGGCCTATCCACTAGACAAGGAGAAGATATATCTATAAAAGAGGAAGTCAGTGCATCTAAGGAGATCACTGAGAAAGCTAAGGGTAAGAAACCATCAATTGTCATAGTAACCAATCCAAGTAAAGCTAAACCTAAGGTTACACCTCTTACAGCTAATCATCCAAGGACTAGAGCATCTACTGTTACTTCTCCAATAGTAAAGACAAAATTGTATGGAAAGAAGAAGGTTGGGGAAAGAAGTTCTAGAAAGAAAGCTAAAATTGCTCCTAAGGCTAAGCCAAGTAAACCAGCAAAGAGACCAAGGAGGAGACTATAATGGGGGACAGATAGTGATGATGAAAAGACTGAGATTGATGAACCCAGTGACATACCTACAACATAGTTCAAGAAACCAGCTAATATTGATGAGGTATGTGACAATTTGAGAAACTCAGCAGGGTTAGCTACTTTCAAATTCATTAAGTATGAGAAACTGAGTATTGGAGACAAGCATAAAGTTCAGGAAGCACTCTTAGATATGATGAGTACTTTTAAGTTAATTCCTACAGAGATAGGAAACTATGTGCCGAATGAACTATATGAGTTTCTGTCAAGCAAATGGGAATTTGCACTCACTACAAAGAGACAGATCAGGGAAGGCACTTTAGCCAAGGTGATACCTGAGTTGACTTCAAAACAGTGAGAAAAATTCATTGAAGAATACAAGAATAGGTTTGTTCCTAAACTTAGAGGGTATACTATTTTGAAAAATGATATTGAAGGACTAGTACAACAGAATACAAGGATTTGGAAGGAAATCTTTAGACTAATAGTTCCAAAAGACAATAAATCTGATGAAGGTCCATCTGATCAAAATGAAAAAGAAGTTGAGATCACCCCTGAGCCACAAATGACTCAAGATCAAATTGCTGATGAAAAGACTAAAGATGCATTAGACTCAACAAATTCTGTTGATCTGACTGTAGACAGTCCAATGGACTACATAATTGATGATTCCAACAATTTGAATGTCGAGGAATAAGACATGCTGAGTGGAACAAACACTGATTTGCCTATTAAGGGAACTGAGAATGAAGAAGGAAAGACCAATGTATCTGAAGAGAAAATTGATGAGATAATTGAAGTGATCAATGATCAGATAGGTGAAGAGAAAAAGCAAACAGATGCACAAGAGGTAACTTCACAAAATCCACCTATATTAGAGTTTGTCAAAATAGTTTTAGATAGTGGTATAGTGGTGAAGGATAATGTTGACAAGCCTAAGGAACAAGAGGCACTGCAAGTGTTGGTTGATCTACCACACTCTGCATCATCCACTCCCATAGGTCCTAA
>MU224845.1:2520549-2545173 GCA_018584345.1 Thuja plicata | reverse complement strand
AGGTGAAAATATCTTAACAGAGTGGTTCTAGCAGACCTTTCTAAATCTCCTAACAGAGTGCTTACTTTATTGTAAGTTGAAATCCTTTCATAGGGTAGATTGTAATGATCTTTAGCTCTTAACCGGGAAAACCTTCAACTGGGTAGATTGCATTTTGTAATCAACATTTGTAGCCCTAATAGGCACACTTTATTACTGTAGTAGTGAAGAATTTTGTGGGTGTCATCCCCACCCCAGTTTTACCTATTTGGGTTTCTAGGTTACCAAGTTCTTGTGTTATGAGTTATTTATTTCATTGTGTGGATGCTATTTGATATTACATTAGATTCATATATGTATGAATGTGGATCAGTTTGTTTTAAGTGTTTAAATTTGAAGATCTGATTCACCCCCTCTCTCAGCATCTTGCTTTCCCATTATTATATTTCCAACAGGTTAATGGGAGAGGAAATGGTGATCCAGGTCTATCTGATATGCTTAGACAGATGGCTACTAGTTTGGAATCTTTTGAGATAGCTAAATGCAGAGTAATACATCTTGATGATGTTAGTGATGATGAAATTGAAGAGGTTCAAGGTGAAGCTGCAACTGCACCTGTGATGAATCAGGAAGAAGAGCGATTCTTGAGAGCTTTGAAAAGTTTGAAATTCACACCTTAGTTCAATCCTCCTGAGTATGGTGGAAAATTATATTTTGATGAATTTATTGACTGGATAACAGAGATGGAAAAATATTTTGAATATGAGAATGTGGCAGAGGATAAGAAGGTGAAGATTGCAAGCACAAAGTTGAAAGGTCATGCATCCCTATGGTGGGAACATTTGGAGTTGGATCGGAAGAAGAAAGGTAAAGAAAAAATCAAGGTATGGGATAAGATGGTAAAAAAATTGAAAGGAAAGTTTCTACCTTGTGATTATCATATTAACCTAATATGGCGAATGCAAAGCCTGAAGAAGAAGGATAAAACTATGAAAGATTATACTGAATAATTCTACAGATTGGACATCAGATCTGGACATGTTGAAGATGAAGTGGAAAGAGTTACAAGATACCTGAATGGCTTGAGAATTTCCATACAAGATGAAATCAGTTTGGTCAAGATGGAAGGCATTGAGCAGACATACCAATTTTCCCTAAAAGTTGAGGAAAAGTAGAACAGAAGATATGAGAAAACACAAAGAGGTAGAGGTGGAAGATTTCCTGGAGGAAGAGGTAGATCTCATGGTGAGAACAGTAGATCTAAACCAAACAAGTCAAATTTAGACACATCTCAAGAAAAAGGAAAGACTGAATGGAAGGGTGGAAATTCATACCGAGGAAGAGGTAATTACTTTAGAGGTGGTTATAGCAGAAAAGGATTCCAAGTTACTGTATGTGGTAAATTTGGCCTTGTTAACTCACCATACACTTTAACATAGTCCTTCTTCATCAGATACACACAAGACTGAATATGAGATTATTCATCATGTTTGCCTGCATGATTCGACCTATTGCCTTCTATCTAGAGGGGGTTTTTGAAATAGCTCTCAGAACGAGAGTCTCACAACCATAGACCAATCTAGGAATGAAGGATTTTTCTCCATGAATGCAATGCAATGAAAGATTATTCTAAGAATTGAAAGATGCAAGATTAATCTAAGACATGATTTCAATGCAATTATTATAGAAATTGAAATTATTCTATTGCAAAATAAGATTATTCTATATGAGATTATCAAGAAATGTGGCAATAATTCAGTATTCTAACAATGCATGAAAGTAAGTGGGGTTTCAGGGGTTTTGAATGAAGAATGGGAGTTCTTTTATAGACTCAGAGGTGAGTAGAATAGAAACTTTCCTCTTTGAAATAAAATAGATAAAAAAGCCAGTATAGAATAGAAAGCTTTATTTAAAATAATACAATAAATTGTTTTCCCTTTTGCTTTAACTATTTTCTTTCTTTGATTTAATTCTGTTTTATTCGATTTTAATTGTTTTCTTTCTCTTTAAAGCACAATTAATTCAATGATTCTATTTCTAAACAGGAGAAAGATTTTTGAGAGAATATCCAATTAATTAAATAAATATGACCTCATAATTGTTTTTTTCTCAAATATCTGAATAATTAAATTCAGTTATTGAAAATGAGGATATTTATTTAATAATTAAATATCATTTAATCCCTTTTTCATGTGTTTTAGCTAGAGAGGGTGAATTTAATTTAATTAAAGTGCTAGGACTTTATAATTAAATTAATTCGATCATAAGGTTTATTTAGCCAATATATATTTAGGAATTAAACATAATGTGTGATTAATGTCGATTTAGGATTTTCTATATTTGACACTTAGGTCGAGTAGAGTCAGTTAAAAACTTAGAATTGCCTAGTACAATAGGACTTTCATGATTCAGAAGAATGAAAAATGCAACAAAATTGGTTAGGGTTGCAAGATGCCAATTTTGGGGTGTTACATTTTGCCCCTCTTTGAATTGATGTGCGAGCAGGGCATTGATTCAAAGAATAGTCTAATGCCTGAAGCACAAAAGAATAGATTTGGACATTGATAATGCAAAGATCAATTGATAAGTATTTTAGAGCCATATCTAGGACAGAGCTTGACTCTCTGAAGTCTAGGTTAGGTTGCCAAGACGCCGGTGAAGTAGAGTTTTTGAGAATCATCTTCAGAATGAAGCTTGATCCTCAGGGATCCAGGTTAGATATCCTTGATACCTAATAGATTAAGATTTCGAGAATCATATCTAGAATGAAGCTTGATCCTCAAGGATCCAGGTTAGAATTCCCTGATACCTAATAGATTGACATCTTTCAAAGATTGTCCCCAGAATGAGACTCAACCTTCAGGAGTCAGGGTTAGATTGCCCCAATACCTGTCCATAAAAAAGACAGTCAAGAGAGATTTTGGGACTATCTCCAGAATGAATCTTAGTCCCCCAATATCTAGGTTAGTCACCCAGACACTAGTTAGATTGATATCTTTCACAAGACTGTCCCCATAATGAGGCTCAACCTTTAGGAGTCAAGGTTAGATTGCCTCGATACCTGTCCCAAAATGATATTCAAATAGAGATGTTTAGGGCTATCTATAGAACGAAGCTTAGTCCCTCAATATCTAGGTTAGATTGCCAAGACACTGGTGAGATTAACATCTTTCACAAGGCTATCCCTAGAATGAGGCTTAACCTTCAGGAGTCAGGGTTAGATTGCCCCGATACCTGTCTCAAAAGATAGTAAATAGAGATTTAGAATTATCTCCAGAGTGGAGCTTGACTATCAGGAGCCAGGGTTAGATTGCCCCAATACCTGTCCCAAAAGATAGTTTTTTGAGAACCATCTCCAGAACAAAGCTTGATCCTCAAGATTGCTTAGATACTTAATAGATGACAAGATGTAAGGAACAAGGATGCCCCTATTGATTAAAAGTCATGGAACACCTAGTTTTGACTGTGAGGTATGAAAAACTGAACATGCCACAAGTGATGAGATGCCCCTAGTAATGAGGACTTTTGAAAATCATATCAGATTGATTGGAATAGATTCAATGATGTAATCATCCTGCCCCCTCAGGAGTGAAATGGAAATATGACACGTCATAATGATGATGGAGAGTGAAAAATTGTAGATAGATGGTGAATTGAAGATCAAGAAGAACTCAGAATAGATTATGGAAGAATTCAGAAGATCATCAATCAATTTCAAGCAAGTTTGAGGTTTGGTTGACCAAATTTAACTAAGGTTGACCAGAGTTGACTTTTGAGAAAATAAGTCAAAGATTTGAGAAAATGATGATAAGATATGATTCTGACAAGAAAGCGACGTCAAAAAGTCAACTGTATAAGCATTCGATCGCGTCAGTCCCAAAAATTTTAAAATGCGATTTTGAGTTATATAGAAGTGTCAGATTTCGATCACAAAAATAGATTTAAAGAGGTCAAATTAGGTAATGGTGAAGTTTTTGCACAAAATGGAGCACTTTGAAAAATTAGGTCAAAACCTATATAAGGACAAAAAGGTCATTTTCAAATTATTTGAACCTTTTGACTTTTGTAAACAGAGCTCTGAGCGAAAATGGTGGTCCCCTACAACACGCATCGATTCGAGTGATCTAGGAGGCACAGTCGGCTTGCAGCGTACAGACCTCCAGTAGGTAGTCGATAAACCTCTCTGCATTTGAAATTTTATCAAATTCGGTCAATTTTTTCAATGTTTTCCACATTTTTAGGAAATGGTCTGTGGGTTTTTGCGTGAAAAAGTAGTTTCTTCACACGGTTGATAGGGAAATCTCATGTGACAAAACCCCTTTTCAAGCCATTTGGTGGAAAAGATCATGCGGGAGAGTACCCATGTCCACGTGAGAAACCCTTCCATAGGGTGTTTTCTCGCGTGACAAGTCAGAAAAGTTCATGTGAAAGTCAAGTATTGTGCGACCCAAAAAACTTCATCGCACGAAAGAGTACTTTGTCACGCAAAAATTTGCTTCTTCGCATGAGAAAAAGTGAATAATTAGAACATGAAATTAGTCTGCATTTCATCCAATAGCATTTGCATCAATGTTGTTACTGTCTATTGGATGTCTTGAATGCTTTATTATCTTGTTATGCTTTGATTATCTCAGATTACTGATTGTGTATTGTTGTTTGCATGTTTTGTAGGTTAACTTTCTAGGCATTACTTTCAGATCACACCACCCAGTGATGAGAAAATTAGTATCTTAGTTAGATGATGCAGAGACAACGCATCTGGGTACTTTGGGCTTGAGCTCGCTATGTGATGTACCTGAGATTTGGGTAAATCATGGATTACTAGGAGCACTGGTTGACCATTTTCTTTCAGAGATGAACACATTCTATCTACCATAGGGTGAGATGACTGTGACCCCTGAGGACATCTACCAGATTTTGAGGATCCCATTCCACGGTGCCAGGGTAGAGTACGAGGCGCAGCCTAGACTTGGGACACTAGCGCTGAGGGAGATTTTACAGGATGACCTCATCACGGGGAGAGCTATCCCATGGGAGGATCTGATCAGTGAGTATGGACCCACACATAGGTTACCAATGGTTTTAGCCTTCTTCGTAGGTTTCTATCTGATGCCTGATCATGGACAGCATGGTCTAAAGTGTGGCTGGGGTAGGATGTTGTAGGAGATGTTGGCATGACCCTGACATTATGGATGGGGTTAGTGCATGTTGGCCCACATGTATCATGAGGTGCATCAGATTATCTATCGAGAGGCGAAGAGTATGAAAGTTGGGGTATTTGTACTATAGGTATTGGCCTGAGAGCATCTTCCCATGACTAGGCCGATATGTGAGGATATGAGGCAGCCTTTAGAGCCATATATCTATAGATGCATGGGGATGATTACTCAGTCAGTGCTGGGTAAGATAGATAAGTGGTGAGCCCATCTTGATGACTTACCAGTAGTAGTTTGGAGGCTGTGGAGATTGACCGAGGCCTGGGATGATGCTGCAGAGAAGCTCAACTACATGTTTTTCTCATGTGTGATGATTGGTCACACTATCACAGTCATAGAGAGATTCTCGCAGAAGTGGGTATGGTGACAGTTTGGCCGTCCTCAGGATATTTCACAGGAGTACACAACATATGCCAGATTCACAGATGAGGTGAGGAGGGGTTGGCCAACAAAGCTAGACCACGGTCACACCATGACTGATATTTGAGCATTGGTCCCAGTTCAGTGGGATTATCTAAAGGATGTAGCAGATGGCTACATGACCATAGAGTATAGTGAGCATTTTTCACACATCCCTTCCCTAGGTTCATGAATCTAGTCAAGATGGCAGGACAAGGACACGTAGTATAGTCACAGGTAGTACAACAGCAGGTGTAGATGCCCCCACCAAAGAAGAGAGCACAGCCAAGGCTAAAATAGGGTCCTCATCCTCATAGTACAAGTGGACATCCCTGCTCAACATATGGGGATGGACATTGGGGCCAGTAGCAGTGGTAGTACGAAATAGTCCCGATGACGGACTATGGAGCAAATAGCTAAGGAGCAATAGGTACCCCCATAAGATGAGGTACAATAGGAGGATCTTATGTAGGAGGATCAGCCTACGCAAGATCCCACATAGGATCCACAATGATGGTCTTGGGAAAGAGTTTGATAGCTCTCGAGACAAGTCAGGGATTTGACGATACAGGTGGTCGTGCAAGATGCATGACTATTAGACAGAGATCGGGAAATACAGGATCTCTAAGAGCAGCTATGGGAAGTGCAGGAGGAGGTCCATCATCAAACTGTTTGAGTGGTGTATTATTATGCATCATATATAGGGGTGGTGCCTAATGAGGCATCACAGGTTGCTAGATTTTTGACCTATGCCAGAGGGTCAAAGGGTGCATAGGAACCACCTCCACCAGAGAGGCCTCCACCTCCACCTCCTCCAGGTGATGAGGGAGAGGGCTAGAGCTATTTTTGATAGATAGATAGATGAGATCATAGGATGTATCTAATGTGTTGGCACATGTATTTATATCACCATTTTGAGATAGATCATGCTCAAGTAGCACCATTTTGTATTTGTATCGACACATTGGATATATATATATATATATATATATCCAATGTGTCGATAGAAATATAAAATGGTGCTACTCGAGCATGATATATATATATATATATATATATATATATATGAGCTCGTCTTTTGGTATCATCACATGTGTCATATTATCTTTTATGAGATGTTCCCTATATGCTTAGATGGTTAGATGATTTAGAATGTATGCAAATGTATGAACATGTTTTAAATATATGTAGATGTATGAAATGCACATGTTGATGTAGATGTAAAGATGTATGTATGTAGATGATTTATGTAAATGCAATGTGTAAATGGAAATGCAAATGTAATGTATAGATGATAATGAGTTATGAATATTTAATGTATATGGTACTAACATCTCATGGAGGACAATGAATGCTAACCAAAAGAATATGTGAAGAATCGAGAGCAAGGATCAAACATTTGTGCAATCATGATGAAACCAGGACAGTGAAGAAGAACTCCCCAATGTATGAACCCAGGAGAATGCAATGAAGAGAACACCGAATCACTACCACAATGCAAGTCTAGAATAAAAATGCAATCCTATCCTAGATGCAATATAAAAGTGCAATTCTAGGACATGGTTGTGAGACCCATCGTAAAATCATCATCATTGAGAAATTTTTTTTTTGGAACATCAAAGTCGATACAACCCTTACTGGCACCACAATATAACCATAAGGATATGAATATGACTTGTCATTGAATAAAATGTAGGAAATGAACGTAAGCACTAGAGCACAAAAGCCAAGATGACCTGAACATTGTTTCCAATTAATGTTGCAAGAGTACACCAGTATCAAGACATTTAAAGCCAAGATAACCATGAGTGCAATCATGCGTAAACAAATAGAGAAATAAAAAACAAAGAAATAACAAACAGAGAAAGAACAGGCAAGGAGATAGTATCGACCTCACCATGGCATGCAAATAAACAAGATCGAGGGATGTAAGGTTGTTCCACCTTAGTTCGGGAGCTCTTATCACATACACCCTGTTCATTTGACATTGTCGAATCATCGGGACTACACCAAAAAGTAGGAGACAGAGAAAATATTAATGAAATTCATGAGAATAGACAACATACAAAGAAAGATTCAATCATAGCGCAGCCAGTTTCAGAGTTTTCAAATATGTTCAGGTTTAGAGGTGTTTGAAAAACATTGTTGTGCTTGTGAGTGCATTATGTTTGATTGTTATCGATTGATGTTTACATTTGAGATATCCAATGTGTGTTAAAAAACACAGATGTGTGCAAAGATAGTGTTAAAAAAAAACTATTTATGGTGGTGTTGAAAAACACCAGTTTGTGTCAGTAGCGAGTTGTCCTTGAGAAGTGACAAGATTAATAACTCAGGTGTAAACCAAAGATATGATCAAATGGGGGACCCATGCCCCCAAGTAACCATGACTGACTTGACATATGTTGTGAGGAAAAACCAGATTTGATTGCCCCTAAGCATATGGCGCTGAATCAAAGTCAAGTTAGTAGGGTTCACAAAGGAACCAGAGTGTCATGAAAGTGACCAAAAGCTATGTACAAACTAAAGCAAAGAATTGTCAAGACCGAGTATCGATAGAGAGAGCATTTGAGTATAACTCCAAATGTAACAGATGTGAGCAATCTCAATAGTACAATGACAGTAGACAGACGGAGTGAGAACCAATGGTGACTAACGCGAGAGAGATTCTCAAGTGAAAAGAGCATAAGAATAGCTAGACATTAGTAGGCAGACACAGTGAGAACCATTGGTGACTGATGTTAGGGAGAGTCTCAAGGAAAGAGAACTCAATATAAGCCAAGCGACAGTAGGCAGACGTAGTGAGAACCACTGGTGAATGTCATGAAGTAGATCCCAAAAGGTGATAGGATAGTGTCCCCCTAGAACAGAAGGGTTGTCCCTAGAGTATGACCAGTTTCAATCCATGTGAGTTGGTGTCTTGACGGGAAATGGAAAGCAAATGGAAAAGCAAAAGAAAGTAGGAAAACAAGAAAGTAGCAATGCAGGAAAGCAAATGCGTAAACCCAAGAGGAGCTGCGATAGATATAGCATTGTGGAACAAGAGGCACCTGTTTACCAGGTTTTCACCTTCTTGACAGAAATTCTTTTTTTTTGCTACCATGATGCCTGTTTGCCAGGTTTTCATCAATGGTACTTTTTCTATTTTTTACTTTTTTTTTTTATATTTTTCAATTTTTAATTTTTTTGTATTTTTGGAATTTTTAATTTTTTTGGAGATACATCAAAGTGCCTATCGCTAGGTTTTCACTAAGATGATCATTTTTTTAGGACTTTTTCAGATTTTTAGGATTTTTTCAAGACTTTAGTATATACAAGAGCACACTGAAGATGTTTCAACTGTAGAACCACTTTAGATGTAGAGCGTTGACGGGATTTTTGATTTGTTCTCCTTCAGTAGTAGAAAGTTGATAGGTACCAAACCCAAACACTATCGTGAAAATATACGGACTAAGCTAGTTTGGTTCAAATTTCCCTTTCTGGACATGATGTTGTTGATTCTTAGGGTTCTCCCTCAGAATGAGGTCACCTGCTTGGAAATCCCTTGGTCTGACCTTCTTGTTATAGCTCTTGGACACCCTTTTCTGGTATGCTCTAAGGTGATCGAATGCCACTTGCCGACGATCATCAAGTAATTCTAGCTCTTGTAGCTGAGATATTCTATTATCTTCATTAGTAATGAGGCCTTTCAGAGAGACTCATAGAGAAGGAATCTCAACCTAAATTAGTAACACAACATCTTCTCCATAAACCAAAGCATAGGGTGTAGCCCCTATTGGTGTTATTATGCTTGTCCTATATGACCAGAGAGCTAGATTGATCTGGAGATGCCAATCTCATCTAGATTTGTGCATTGTGCGATGCAGGATTTTAAGGATTTTCTTGTTGGATGCTTCCGCCAGTCCATTACCCTGAGGATAATAGATGGAAGACCAATGTTGAATACTTTCAAACTTAGAGCATAGCTCTATCAAATTTTTTTTCTGAATTATCCCCCATTATCAGTGATTATTGCTAAGGGTACACCATGCATATAGATGATGTAGTTGAGAATGAACATAGCTATCGATTTGCCATTGGCAATGGTGAGAGGAACTGCCTCCACCCACTTGGTAAAATAGTCTGTAGTTGTAATTATGAAGTTATGTCTATTTGAGGATGAGGGATAAATCTGACCCACCAAGTCAAAGGCCCATTGTTGAAATGGCTAGAAATTAATGAAGGGAATAAGCTCCTTGGATGGAGCATGAATTAGATTACCATGTAGTTGACATTGTTTTTAAGACTTAGCAAACTGTGTAGCTTCTTTTTCCATATCTGGCCAATAGTAACCAGCTCTAATAAGTTTACAGACCAATGTCAGGCCATTAGAGTGAGACCCATAGATGCCTTCATGCACCTCAACTAATGCACAATTGGACTCATCGGGTTCTAAACACATAAGGAGGGTACCGTCTAGACCACATTTATACAAGTCGTTAGCTATGATGAAAAACTATGAAGCACTGTGGTTGAAGTGACATTTCTCATTATGGGTGTAAGTGCCTAGAACAATCTGGTCACAAAGGTAGGAAAAGATACGATGGTAGCGAGATGAGTCATGTCCAATGACAGAACAAATCATCTGGGAATCAGGGGAATCATAGGATGGGTAGCGTAACATCTCCACTAGGAATTCATGTCAAAAATCATTTTTTGGCATCTGCTACTTTATTATCTGCTCTTGGAACTTGCTGAAATGTGATGTGAACAAAATACATTTTGAGGTCATCAACCAACTATTTATAAGGCACCAACTTGTCATCCTTTGTTTGATAGATATCATTTACTTGATTGATGACTAATTGTGAATCTCTGAGAACATTGAGTTCATTTACTCACCACTCAAGGGCAATCTTCATACCATTTGTTACGGCTTCGTACTCAGCAATATTGTTTGTACAAGGAAACAACATCTTATATGCTTTTGGTAAAGATTATCTTTGAGGTGTAATGAACCGTATTCCAGCACCTGACCCCTGTTGGGTAAATGAACCATCAAAAAACATAGTCCATGATCGATGTGTGAGAAGTAATATGGACTCATCTGGAAATTCAATGTGCAATGGTTGATGATCTACTAGAGGTGCTTCTGCCAACTGATCTACTATTGCCTATCCCTTAATGGCTTTTCTTTCAACATATTCAATATCAAATTCACTGAGAAGCATGACCCATTTAGCTAGTCTACCTGTGAGGGTAGCTTTACTGAGCAGATATTTTAGAGGATCAATTTTAGCAATTAGACGCGTAGTATGAGCCAGCATATAGTGCCACGGTTTCTATGAAGAAAATACTACTACAAGGAAAGCCTTCTCTATAGCAGAATATTTTTTTTCATACGAGACCATATTTCTACTAATGTAATAAATAGCCCTTTCTTTGTTGTGCTGATCTTCTTGAGCTAATATGATACCCAATGATGTATCTGTAGTAGAGATGTAAAGTATAAGTGGCTTCCCATGAATAGGAGGCATCAAGATTGGTGGGTTTGCAAGATACGATTTGATTTGTGTGAACCCTTTATCACATTATTTGTTCCATTGATAAGCCGCACCCTTGTGCAAAGTCTTGGTGAATGGTTGTGACTTGTCTGCCAGTTATGAGATAAAATGCCGAATAGACTACAGTTGGCCTTAAAGTCCTCTCATTTGTCTGATGTTCTTTGGTGGCAGCATTTCCATGATATCTTGTACTTTTGTAGGATCCACTTTGATGCCTTTGGTAGAGATGATATAGCCAAGCAATTTTCCAGATGTTATGCCAAATGCGCATTTCTTAGGATTGAGCCTCAGACTGAACTATTCCATATGATCTAGTATAGGACCTAGATTGGCAAGATGCTTCTTTTGGTGCATGCTCTTAGCTAAAGTGTCATCCACATAATCTTCCATTATTTTATGTATCATGTCATGAAATATAGTAGTAACAGCTCTCTGATATGTAGCACCAACATTTTTGAGTCCAAAGGGCATGACATTCCAACAGAAAGTGCCCCAGGCACATGTGTAAGAAGTTTTCTCTTGGTCCTCTAGTGCAATTTTTATCTGGTTGTAGCCAAAGAAACCATCCATTAGTGAGTACATTTCATACCCTGCTATCATATCTACAATCATATCAATATTAGGCAATGGAAAATCATCCTCAGGACATGCCAAATTCAAGTCTCTGAAGTCTGTGCAGACTCATATAGATTTATCATGTTTTTATAATGGAATAATATTAGAGATCCACTCTATATAGTCAATTACTCTGATAAACACTACCTTAAGAAGTTTCTCCAATTCAGCCTTGACAAGTAGAGCTACATGTGGATGCATTTTGCGAAGCTTCTGCTTGACACCTGGTGAAATGGGAAAATGATGCATGATTAGATTAGGATCTAATCTCGGCATGTTTGAATATTTCCATGCAAAGTTTATCTTTTTACTTCAGAAGAATGTAGTGAATTCCTCTATTTTTGCCTTTGATAGTGATTATGCCAAGTGAATGATTTGAGGTTCTACCTCTATACCCATGTTGATAGGTTGAGTTGGTTCAAAAGCACAAATGATCATTCCTGAAAATGACTCAGAAGCGCATCAAGTATCTCATCCTTGGGTGCCTCAAAGAGGTTTTTACCCTTGGATACATCTTTTATTTTGACTATTTTAGAGTATATATTTCTTTCCATGTCTTGGAATTAGAGTATATATTTCTTTCTACTCCTCATAAGTTAATGGAGCAAAGGAAGTGGTGTCATCAGAATCGCTATCAGTTTCTGCTATACTGACCCATGGTATAAAGTCATCTGGCTCAGCAAAGAATGTTGCTAGGTCTAGAGGAATAGTATAGGGAAAACTATCCTCATCAGAGTTGTCTTCAGATTCTTTAGTTTTAAATGTTTCTATAGGTGTTGGTTGTTTATCTTCTCGAGGTATGAACTTGTTTATACCTAGTTGAAATGTGAGTTTCTTGAAGCCTATACCTGTAGAGTCACGTGTTCTACAACCAATAGCTTCAAGTGGTGCAATCAATCCTTTATGATTCACACCTATGGGACCATTTCTTTTATAGCAAAAATGTTGCATAATAGATAGACCTTTTCCATATTGCTTAGGTTTTATGTCATAAGGAGGAGTAGTTTGTTCAGAATTGTCTTCTTCTTTATAGATCCAAGCTTTGATAGCTCTATTTTCATTTTCTTCTTCTAGTGGTACTGTTGCTTATACAAAGGTACCACCATACTTTTTTGGAGGAGGAATTGTAGAAGGTTTAGTACTCTCAAAGGGTCTCCTAAAAGAATGTGGAGACAAAGGAAAAGATGTGATAGATAGCATAGGTTCGATATGATATCCTCCCATGTCAATTTCTTTGAGTGTCAAACTCTTTTCCATTTCTTTTAATTTAGTCTCAAGGAGTTCAATAGATTCTCTGTTGGTTGGCACAAAGATGTCAGTAGATTTTGTGAGGGCATTGCAATCATAGCGTGTGTTAGCGGGTATAGTCACTTCAGATCCTTGGAATGGGAATTTAATGCATTGATGGTACGTTGAAGGGACAACCTGCATTTCTTGGATCCATGTCCTGTCCAACAAAATATTGTATGCCAAAGGAATGTCAACCACTTGATAGATAACATCTCGTTCAATAGGGCCAACTCTGATTGGCAACAAAACTAGCCCCTTGGATTTACATTCTTCCTCATCATAGGCCTTAATAGTAATCTTTTTTTGGGAATCAATGCAATCTTCTCCGTATCCTAACTCAGTAAGGAAACTAGCAGAGAAAATATTGAGGCCAATTTTGTTATCTATGAGAACACGGTGAACACGCTTGGGACCAATCATGACTTCAATGTGTAGAGGGTTATTATGTGGGTGACTCAAAGAATGATCATCTTCCTTAGAGAAAGACAAATAATGAGAGGAGGTCAAGTGACCTACCATGGATTGAAACCGGTTGAGATCAAGATCTTTCGGGACATTTTCCTTGATGAGGGATTTGTCTAGGATTTCCCTGTGAGTAGGGGAGATTTTTAGGAGCTCAAAAATAGTTATCTGAGCATTAGTACATTGCAATTGATCAAGAGTGTTGTAATTGGTAGCATTAGATGAGGAACCCACTTTTGGATTCTTATTGGTAGAGTCAACCTTAGCTTTGTCTGAAGGTTGAGTTGATGTAGATAGAGAAGGATCAGGTCCCTTGATGATGATCTTAGCACAAGATTGAGTAACAACGTTAGCACTGACTTCAGACTTCTCTTGTTCAGAAGACTGAGGTATAGACCCTTGAAAAATGAAAGGTGTTTTGGACTTGGAAGTATCTTCCCTTCCCTTGAGAATGATGACATTACAATATTTAGTATCAATAGGTTCAACCATATTAATGACATTATCATTATTGGTGTATGTATAGTTCACCTTAGCATCAGTATTTTTGCCTTTAGATGATTCACCTTTTCCATGGGGAGGAAATGGATCTTTGAAATCTTGGTGATCAGAATTTTTGTTGTGACCTCCCATAGCGATAACCTCACTATCAATGAGATCCTAGATTTTATGCCGCAATTTAAGACAAGTAGCCATTTTATGACCTTTGTTTTGGTGAAAATCACAATAAGCAGATTCATTCCACCAAGAGGGTTTTGGTTGCAGATCATAAGGTCATGAATTATCCAGTGGAGTGAGTAAATGGTTTTCCAAGAGAGTCTTGTAAACCACCTCAAGAGGTTCTCCTAAAGGAGTGAATTCACGCTTGGGTCTAGGAGCCCAAGGTGTAGGTCTAGAAAATCATGAAGTACTTGGTTTGGAATCTGTCACAGCCTATTCGGTGGCTTTAGCTGCTTGCATCATGGTAGTGATATTAAAGGAAGCCTTGGAAGGCTTAGGAGTCACATTGTCTACAACTCCATCATTCACAACATTTTGGTTCTTGTTAGGAAATTTGAGTTTATCATTGCTTGAGGAGGAAGACCCTTGTTTATTTTCCTTGTGTAAAGTCAGTTCTCTTTTCTTGATCATAAATGTCTTGATTCTTATAGCTTGTTTAATCATGTCATCACTTAGAGGACCTTGCAGCTGTACTTGATACCCAAAGTTGGGGAGAAGATTATTGAGAAAGATGTCCAGCTTTTTGGATTTGGGTATCTTGTGAGAATATCATGTATAAAGTTGTCTCCATCTTTGGAGAAATGTCAAAAAGGATTCCCCATGATTTTGTTTCAAGTTGCAAAGATCTCATATATGAACTAGATGTTGGATGTTGTGAGAATAGTGTTGTAGAAATAAATTGGCAATTTCGTCAAAAGTTTTGATGCCAGTTGGTAGTCTAGAGAACCATTCCATAGCTGACCCTCCTAAACTACATGGGAAAAGATGCATGAGATAGGTTGTGTCATGTATGAATTCCATGGAGAGAGCACCAAAATCTCTCAAATGGTCTTGAGGGTCAGATGTACCCAAGTATTTATCATATTTAGGAAGTTCAACTCCTTTGGGAAAAGGAGGCATGAAAAGATCTTTTTCAAACAGGAAAGGACAGATTCTTTCCAGCATGAATTGTGTAACAAGTTTGTCTTTCTCTTTCAAGAGTTGAGAGAGTTTCTCTTGCATAGTTTGCATCTCTTTTCGCAAGAGAGAATTTTTAGTTTCTTCCTCTTTCTCAACAAGTGTTTCTACATCATAGTTAGAAGGTAACTTAACCCCTTGATTGGCTAGTTCAAGAATGTATTTCTCTTTCTCCTTAGCTAGGAGAACTCCCATCATCCTATAGAAATATTTATTAGCATGAGCTTGTGCAATCTCTTCTTGAGTTATTTCTGCTTCTACATCATTAGGGGGGTCTTGAGAATGGGACTTACCCCAAGTTTTAAAGAGATTAGCTCTGCTAGCCTCACTTGATTGGTTATGATCTTCCATCTTGCTAGAATGCAAGGATTCAAGGTGTAAATACTCGGTATGAAAATATTGAGTGTTCTCAGAATTTTGGTCTTCTTAGAACAAAGGATTTCGAACCTAACTAAAATCCACTGGAAATGACCATTTGATGAAAGGTCGACATACCGGGGAAGGAGATCAAGATGATTCCTTACTAGATATAGCCAACAACAGTGTGGAAAGCATAGATTCATCTTGATTGATTAAAGGAAATGTTTTGCGACTTTGAGTTGTGATAGTCATAGACAAAGTTTGAACAAGGGATGTGAACTATGACCAAACTTGAAATGGTCTCAAAGTAATTGCACAGAACGTGCCAAAAGGTGAAGTATCCTTGGTGCAAATCATTAGAGATGAGGCTAGAACAATCAAGAGATGACTATTGTGACACAAGGCAAGACAACATAGATGAAAGAGACTAAAAAGATATGAGACAAGACCATTTTAAGCAAGAATCACATAATTCTCAACCCAAGAAACCAAGTTCCAAACTGTGTGAAGATAGAGGGCAGAAAAATAGACCCAAATTAGAGACCAAATTTGACAAAAGTATGCCTGACTAACAGAAATTAGCTTGTTGTTTTTGAAAAAGGACTCTAGGCTCACGCAAAAAAATTCTCTTTCACGCGAAGATTCTCACCGACGCGCTTGAAACTTTGTAGTCTCGCGCAAAGAAAGACACCAGTCTGGTGAAGAAAAAGTGACAAAATAGCAACACTGTTGCCAAATGTTGCATGATAGTTTATAGCATATCGCGTGAAGATTCTCAGATAATGATGCGAAGATTGGGAAATGTCGTACAAAACTATACAAATTTTGAAAAAAGAACGTTTACAGAATCAGACAATTGAGACCAGATTGTGTTTCCCAAGATAAAATCATGTTGTTTTCTAACAGATAGTTTGAGTTACAGATTGTTTTGGACATGTTCAAGATTGACAGTTTGTGTGTTTTGATGATAGTGTCAATTTTTCAAATGATACACCCATGCAAAACACATTAAACAGAATGTTTGTAGTACCAGAACAGGAATATCACAATCCCAGGATAGCCAGGACAGTATCTGATGAATCCCCACTTGAACCAAATTTTAGCTACACCTACTCTTAGCAGAAAACTTAGAAGATTGGAGGCATGGGCTCCTCCTTACATGTGCACTCACTTCTTAGGCACACCAAACTTCAAACCCGAAAGGAATTGCTTCCCAAAGGGTTGTTGTCTCTACTAAGAGCCATAAGAGTGTGGGGTGTCTTAGTCGGTCTCTAACCTTCTGCGCCAATAGATAGAGGGTTTTTTGGAAATTAGAACAATATTTTGTAGTAAGGACATCTATTCAGGTGGTTGTGATCAAGTCATTTTCCCAATTAAGGGGGCTCTCCCAATCCTTTCAAATCAAAGCTTTCACCTTAACAATGTAGGGACTTTAATGCACCACTAGGGTACTGGAGGAGATTTTGGTTGCCACAATGAATTCACATCTGTCTATTGTGACATTAATCACAATAGAATTTTTTGTATACTGGTTCACAAGGGCTTGGCTTTATCCTGTTACCGGTTGGGCATCCACTCTCATCGGCTCTACTAAAGCTCTTGGGAGGTAGCCACTCTAGAAGAATCACATGAATTTCTCTTACACCCAAGATCCATAAAGGAAAGGGGAGAGGATACATTAATGTAGTTCTTAGGATTACAATCTAAAAGACACTTCAATCACGCAAGACAATTATTCATTTTAAGCACCAACTGAAGTGTGTTTTAACTACTCAAAATAGACATGAGAATTTATGAAAACATGCAAAGTCTTCGACAAACGTCTTGAAATAAACCCATTAGTAATTTGTAATTCCTTTCTTCATATCATCGTCCTGCAATAAATACATTAGAAGTTTATGATGGCTTTTTTTTATCTTAGCATCCTGCAAACCACTGTTAAGCTGTTTCAAAAGATAAAATCAGAGAAACACAAATGTTAGAAAATAGCAGATGGTTAGAAAACTGAGACAAGAAAATATCAAATGAAAGCTCTGGTGTGTAATTTTATGCGATGATTTATACTAGATTGCGCAAAGAAGTGCAAAGAGCCACGTGAAGACCTAGAAATTTTGTGCGAGACGCTCAAAAAGTTTGCATGAGATTAAAATAGAGCAATACAGAAGTGTGGACAGAATGTAGAAAAAATGAAAAAAATGAAATGAAATGAGGCCAAAAAAAAATGTACCAGCCCCACGGTGGGCACCAGAAATATATGTGGTAAATTTGGCCTTGTTAACTCACCATACACTTCAACATAGTCCTTCTTCATCAGATACACACAAGAATGAATATGAGATTATACATCCTATCTACCTGCATGATTGCACCTGTTGCCTTCTATTCAGATGGGGTTTTCAAAATATCTCTCAGAACAAGAGTCTCACAACCATAGACCAATCTAGGAATGAAGGATTTTTCTCCTGAATGCAATGCAATGCAAGATTATTCTAAGAATTGAAAGATGCAAGATTAATCTAAGACATGATTTCAATGCAATTATTCTAGAAATTGAAATTATTCTATTATAAAATGAGATTATTCTATATGAGATTATCAAGAAATGTGGCAATAATTCAGTATTCTAACAATGCATGAAAGTAAGTGGGGTTTCAGGGGTTTTGAATGAAGAATGGGAGTTCTTTTATAGACTTAGAGGTGATCAAAATAGAAACTTTCCTCTTTGAAATAAAATAGATAGAAAAGCCAGTTTAGAATAGAAAGCTTTATTTAAAAGAACACAATAAATTTTTTTCCCTTTTGCTTTAACTATTTTCTTTCTTTGATTTAATTCTATTTTATTTGATTTCAATTGTTTTCTTTCTCTTTAAAGCACAATTAATTCAAAGATTCTATTTCTGGACAAGAGAAAGATTTGTGAGAGAATATCCAATTAATTAAATAAATATGACCTCATAATTGCTTTTTCTCAATTATCTGAATAATTAAATTAAATTATTGAAAATGGGGATATTTATTTAATAATTAAATATCATTTAATATCTTTTTCATGTGTTTTAGCTAGAGAGGGTGAATTTAATTTAATTAAAGTGCTAGGACTTTATAATTAAATTAATTCGATCATAAGGTTTGTTTAGCCAATAGATATTTAGGAATTAAACATAATGTGTGATTAATGCCGATTTAGGATTTTATGTGTTTGACACTTAGGTCAAGTAGAGTCAGTTAAAAACTCAGAATTGCCTAGTACAATAGGACTTTGATGATTCAGAAGAATGACAAATGCAACAAAATTGGTTAGGGTTACAAGATGCCAATTTTGAGGTGTTACAATTACTTGTTACAATTGTGGTGAAGAAGGACATAAATCTTTTGAATGTACACATGCGTCCAAGAAAGGCAGTAGTAGAAGAAATGCATTGGTGCAAGAGGTGTCACTCAATGAAGCTAAGAAGGAAGTAAATTTCATGATCCAAAGGATACTATGGAGTGAGAAGGATAAGCAAGATCCGATTAGGAAAATTTTGTTCAAGACAAGATGTAGAGTTGCAGACAAAGTTTGGAAGTTGATTGTTGGCAGTGGAAGCTCGAAGAATCTGGCATCTAAAGAAATGGTTGTAAAGTTGCAGTTGGAAAGGGTGAAACATTCAAAACCCTATCAGATCTCATGGATCAAGGATGATCATACATTAATGGTAATTGACAATTTTTTGTGAATCTAAAAATTGGAAAGTACTATGATAAGGTGTTGTGTGATATTATGCCTATGGATTGTTGTCACATTTTGTTGGTTAGAACTTGGCAATATGATAGACATGCTATACATGATGGAAGATTGAATAGATATTCTATTTGGGTTGATGGAAAGAAACAATTTTTATTACCTTTGGTTGAAGAATTTATTGGTGAGATATGTACATCTGTGAAATTTTGCTTGATGAAAGGTAGATAGTTTGTTGAGATTTGAAAAGAAATGACATATGTTATGCTATTAGTCCTAACAAACCAAGTAAGAACATAGAAGATGACATTCCTACAGAAGTTGGAAAGTTACTCACTGAGTACAAGGAGATAATTATAGATAATTTACTTGATGGTTTGCCACAAATGAGAGATATCAGTCACTGTATGGATTTGATTCCTAGAGCTAGTTTACCAAAAAAAACACCTCATAGGTTAACACTGACCGAGAATGAAGAGATTAACTGACAAGTTCATGAATTGTTGAACAAAGGTTTTATCCGAGAAACTTTGAGTCCTTGTGCAGTACCAGCTGTATTGGCACCTAAGAAGAATGGAGAATGGAGAATGTGCATTGATTCAAGATCAATTAACAAGATCATAGTGAAGTATAGATTTCCTATACCAAGAATGGATGACATAATGGATTATTTGAGTGGAGTAAAATATTTTACCAAAATTGATTTGAAAAGTAGATATCATCATATCAGAATAAGAGAAGGAGATGAATGGAAGACTGCTTTCAAAACAAAGGAAGGTTTGTATGAATGGTTGGTTATTCCCTTTGGTTTAACTAATGCACCAAGTACTTTAATGAGGTTTATTAATGAAGTTTTGAAGAAATTCTTGAATAAATGTGTGATTGTATACTTGCATGATATTTTGATGTTCAGTAAGACCAGAGAAGAGAATTTGATGCATATAAGATAACTGTTGCAGAGATTGAAAGAAGAAAAGTTGCTGATAAATCTAAAAAGGTGCTCCTTTATGAAGGAAGAGCTTATGTATTTGGGTTTCATGATTTAAGCTGATGGTTTGAAGATGGATCCAGAGAAGGTTGAAGCCACAGTGAGTTTGCCTACACCTGAAAATGTCACTGAGGTAAGATCATTTCATGGATTGGAAAATTTTTACAGGAAGTTTATCATAAATTTCATTTCTATTTATAATGCTATGACTGAGACAATGAGAGGAGACAAAAGTGAATTCAAATGGAAACATGGAGCTAATAAGAGTTTTGAAGCTTTGAAGTTGAAGGTTACTGAATTACCTGTGTTGGCATTACCTGATTTCAATAAAGTATTTCAAGTGGAATGTCATGCAAGTGGAGTTGTGTTGACTCAAGAAGGTAAACCTATTGCTTTCTTTAGTGAGAAGTTGAATGATGCAAAGAGGAAATATTATGTCTATGATCAAGAGTTATATGATATTGTGCGAGCTATGAAGAAATAGACACATTTTTTGATGCCAAATGAATTTGTGTGTATACTGACCATAAGGCTTTACAGTATTTGGGTAGTCAGAATAAGTTGAATCAAAGACATATGAAATGGGTAGAGTATTTACAGAGCTTTACATTTGTGATTAAGCATAAGAGTGGATTTTCTAAGAGAGTTGCAGATGCATTGAGTAGAAGAAGATATTTGTTGACTGAAATGAGAATTGAAGTTCTTGGTTTTGAGGACATGAAGAATTTCTATTAAAGTGATATTGATTTTTTAGAGCAGTGGAGAGTGTGCAGAGAACCTAATTCAAACCAATCAAATAAGTATGAAGAATATTTCATTCAGGAAGATATTTTGTTCAAAGGTATTCAGTTGTGTATACTAAGAGGATCAATGAGAACTAACTTGATAAAGGAGAAAGATAGTAGTGGATTGGCTGGACACGTTGGTATTGATAAGACATTGAGTTTGCTGAAGAAGAGGTATTTTTTCCCTTGGTTGTATAAGGATGTTCATAAGTTTGTAAGACTTTGTGGAGTTTGTCAAGTTGCAAAGGGAGTAAGTCAGAATAATGGTTTTTATAAACCTATTACTGTTCCTATGAAACCTTGGAGTGATATCAGCATGGATTTTGTTCTTGGCTTACCTAGGACAACAAGAGGTAATGATTCTATATTTTTTGTTGTGGATAGATTTTCTAAGATGACACATTTCATACCATGTAAGAAAACATCAGATGTAGTACACATAGAAGATATTTTCTTTAAGGAAATTGTCAAATTGCATGGATTACCGAAGAGTATCATCTCTGATCGAGACAATAAGTTTGTTAGCTATTTTTGGAGAACACTTTGGAAAAGTTGGATACTGAGTTGAAGTTTAGTTCTACATTTCATCCACAAACTGATGGACAAACAAAGGTAAATGAAAGAAGAATCTACATATAGTAGTTCAGTAAACAAAAGCACATGAGACACCTTTTGAGATTGTTCATGGCACACAACCGAGAGGTATATCAGATTTGAGAGATATTGTTGGTGAAGAGACAAGAAGTTTTGAAGTAGAAGAATTTGCTAAGTTCATGAAGACATTGCATGAAGATGTAAAAAAAATCTGGAAAGGAGTAATCAAAAGTACAAATGTCATGCCCTAAAGTTGGGCAAAAACACACGAACAAAATTTTTTTTAATAACGCACGAAAATGGGATACTAAAACTACACAAGGGTAACACATGCACGCAAAAGGAGGAGGTGGACCAAAAGTCAACTAGAGTTGACCAAATGCCAACTATACGCTAAGAAGGTGTATGGTATAACTAGGGTTCACTTAAACCCAAAGGAAGTGTCGCACACGCAAAATGAGACAGTTTGACTAAAAGTCAACTAGGGTTGACCCAAAGTCAAACATCCTTGAAAAATGTGAAGGAAGGTCACTAGGGCCTACTAAGCACTGCGAAAGTCCAGGGTGCGCAAAATGAGATAGTTGACCAAAAAGTCAACCGTCTCCAAAGAGCTCGAAACTGAAATCTAAGGTTTCAGTGAGCACAGGGATCACCTGGTGCGAATATAAAATCAACGGCCAAGGTTTGACCATGGTTGACTTTAAAGTCAACTGTTCACAGGTCTGGTCAAAGGTGACGAAAGAAGGCTAGGAACTATCAATGAAAGACTAGACTAGCAATTTAAACATAAATAGGCTTAATACCTATACTCTTAAACATTAAAACTTTAATAAAAGTGTTTAATAAAAAAAACCCTAAAAGAAACATTCATTAAATATATAAATATTGACAATTGTACTAATCTAATAACTAAATTAAATCTTACTATTCATAACTATTAATATTCCCACTATAAGTTTAACCACACAAAAATAAATACAATTATTCTATTTAAATCGACCATCTATACACTAACATTCTCTCTAATTAAAGAAAACAACCATGTAAATCTAATCTAGTAAATCAAATTCTTTTTTTTTAAACAATCTAATTTGGTAATTCAAATCTAATATTAATGTATCATTGCATAAATATAAGGAAAATAAACACTATTTAATTATGCATTAATCTAACATATAAAATAACATTATACTAAAATATTAAAAACATTATAAAAACTTAATTTAAAACTAAATCTAATCTAAGAAAAGAATATCTAAAAAGCAAATCTAATTTAACATTTTAAATATCACTATATTATAACAAATCTAATTTAAACTTCTAAATATATATAAAAAAAAAAAAAACATAAAATAAAAATCTAAACTAAAGAAATTTACAACCCTAAAACTAAAAAAAATCGCTATGGGGAGAGTTGGGTTAATGTAGCGGGCGGCATTTTAAAGCGGCGGTGGATGATGGGAAGCGGCGCGTATTTGAAGATGGTGGACAGGGGCGGAGCGGTGGTGGCCGCATCCGGCGGCACCACCGCCCGTTGCGGGTTAAGGCCACGCAAAGGGGAGGAGGGCGTGGGGCGGCCGACGCCGGTCGGCGACGCCGCCCCACTGTGTATAACACAGTGGGTGGCCGGCGGCCGCACGGCCCCCCACACTATTTCAACAGTGCGACGGATCTTGGGGGGGCCTTCGGCCCTCCCCAATGATATGATTTTTTTTTTTAATAAAAATTTTGGGTCCGCCATGGGCGGTAAAACACTTTTTTTTTTTAATCCCCCTTTTTTATAAAACAGGGTATTATATTTTTCTTTTAACAAATTAAATAGGCTAGAGATTGAAATAGTTAATTAAAGAGGGTAATAGAATAAAATAAAATATATAAAAAAAAGAATAATATACTAGTGCCATAATGACTGTATTTTGCAAAACAGCGGCTATAAGGGAGCGTTTTTTTTTAAATTTTATTTAATCAATGCCTTCTATAATTTAATCTCCACAATCTGGTGGAAGGAAAATTTAAAATTCCAACTTTGAATTTTATCTTATTTTTTTGTAAAATTTTCTAGAATTTCTCTAAGTAAAATAAATTGTCCATTTACTTTCCTCAAGAACACCAAGAACAATTAATCCAAGAATGTAAAATTAACATTAAAGTTTAGTTTACTACTTTTATTTACAAAGGTTAACATAAAGGATAGAATAATAAGGATGCAATAACATGAAATCTCCTCCAAGATTTATTTTACACATAGATATTCATACACAAAATAATTTCTAATCTGAAGGATTTCTTTACAAGGAACAAACACGTTTCACAAGCACATTTATCCAACATATTTATATTTTTCAAAGGATCACTATTTACATAATGGAATCAAATATTACAATTAAATTAAAGATTACAAACATTCATAGGATTTCAGTTCAACTACGAAATCATGAAATACCCAAATGATGGGTTACAAGCTAAAATTTTACAGTGGTTCTCATCTTCCATCAAAGGGTATCATGCATCTTCGATTTCCATCAGGTACCTAAAAACAAGGTAGAACGAGGTTGACCATGGAGGCTCACCTCCCAACCTAGGCCTTTACAAGGCCACCCCCGAGCTTGGGGATCCAATCTGGAACGGGTCACAAACATATACAACCAACAAGCAGGAAAAGAAAAGGAGTCTCGAACACAAGAAAACTTCCCAATACTTAGATGAACAAGAAGAAGTATCCCCAAGAGATATTTCAGAAATAGGGGTAGTGGTAGACCTCACTGAAGGAGAAAGCCAAGATAACAAATAATATACACAAGCCTCACATGGACTTGCCAAGGATCATCTTTACAAGATGCTATCCTGAATGACCTCCTTATACCTCCCAAATGCCCTCAGGCCCATCTTGGCTTCATGGGTATCGTGTTACCCCAAGTTTATCCCTCCACACATGGGAGACTCTACACTTAACATGAATCATTTCCACTACCCCTCCAAGGCTACTCTGCCCTCC
>MU224845.1:2490867-2514344 GCA_018584345.1 Thuja plicata | reverse complement strand
AGGGTAGTCAATCAGATTCTTTGTCCATCAATAGGACAAAATAAGGGTTTAGGGTGTGGATTTGGACCTGAATACTATCTCCCCTCTCTTACCATTGAGATATTGTGATAGGGCACGCTCACTCCTGACAATTCAAGGAAGACATAGCCCAGTACCTGCAAACCTATCATCACAAAGATGAGCATACATGTATATAATATAGCAACCAATGGTTGAGACTAGTTTATCGTGTGGATCTCACCGAAGCAAGTAACTACGACTCTGTCCCATACCATATCAAGCACGTCAAATAGTAACGCAAAACATATAAATGATCCATGTGCATATAAACCTAAGGTCAGTATTTTCAGAAAACCATAATCGAAATGACATCCTAACACATACATCAACATCATGAAATAACCATAAATCATATGCAAATAGGAGATATAACACTCTACGCAATGAATCAATAACATACTGAAATGTGATACATAAATATCCTTTAAACCATCTGAAATAAACCACACATACATGAAAAGGCCTAAAAGAGATCAAAAACCAAAACTGAAAAGCAAACTCAGAGGTGGGTATTACAGTAGAAAATAACAATGTTACTCTAGATTGTTTGATTGGTAGACTTATTTCATTTGAGATGAATAACTTTGACAACAGTGTCTTACCAAATATTTTGTCTACATTAAAATATTCTTTGAAAATAAGTAAATCAAGTCATAAACACACTATGAGAAATGATAGTGAAAGTGAGAGTGATGATCAAGAACTTGATGAGATTGAAGCACTAATGGCTAGAAGATTGCAGAAAGGAAAAGGCAGATACAAAGGTAAATTACCAATTGGTATTTTTTAATTTTAAAGAGATTGGACACTTTGATGCTAGATGTCCTAATAAGAGAAAAGAAGATAGAAATAAGGAAAGGTCTTATGAGAAGAATTTTGACAGAGGTGATGACTGAGGTTACTGAAGAAACCAACAATCTAATAAAAGAGCTAATAGAGAATACAAGGAAAAAGGAAAGAAGGATTGTTACCTGGCTGAGAACAAAGAAAAAAATACTGACACCAAATCTGATGAAGATATTGAGGTGGTATTTGTTGCTATTAAGGATGATTCAAATGAAGAAGAAAGGTATGTTGAAACTGCACTTATATCTAAGGTTAGTAAAAATGATGTCTGGATTATTTATAGTGGTTGTACTCACCACATGACTAGAGATAAGGAAAAGTTTCAAACTTTTGAATATTATAATGGTGGATCTGTAAGAATGGATAATGAATCACATTGTCAAGTTGAGGGTAGAGGAACCATCATGTTGAATAATATGATTAGATGTGAAAATGCTTATTGGGTGAAAGGACTTAACTAAAATCTATTGACTGTTTCACAACTGAATAACATAGGTCACCGAGTTGCATTTGAGAACAAAAAGGAAAATCTATTTAATGAATCAGGAAGGTTGATCAGAACTGGTGAACAAACAAAAGGTAACCTATTCTATCTTGATGATATTAAGACCACGTGTTAGTGGCTAGAAATGAAGACATATAGTTTTGGCATAAAAGGCTATGTCATGTAAATTTTGACAACATGGTTTGGACAAGCAATAAAAAGAAAGTAAGTTTCTTAGCGAGCATGTCAAAACACAAACATGTCATGCATAAGAATTGTCAAAAAGGTAAAATTACAAAGTCTAGTTTCAAGAGAAAAACCTATACATCTAATGCTATTCTAGAGCTATTCCATACTGACTTATGTGGACCAATGAGAATGAAAGAGCTACTATGGTGATAGATACTTCATTCTCTTTGTTGATGATTATTCTATAATGATGACTGTTATGTTCTTAAATGAGAAATCATAAGCATTCAAGATGTTTAAATGGTAAAAAGCTATAGTTGAAAAACAAAGTGGAAAAAAATAGAAATGCTTAAGATCAGATAAAGGAGGATAATTTATTTATGATGAATTGACTAACTTTTGTAATGAGCATGGAATTCAAAGATAGGTTTCTACACCGAGAACACCACAGCTAAATGGGATTGCTAAGAGAAGAAACATATAAATTTTTTATTGTGCCAGAACACTGATGATTGAGAAAGGCGTCACACAAATATTCTGGAGAAAAGTTTTCAGTATTGTTGTCTATACATTAAACATATTTCAATTGAAGAAAGACACCAATAAGACACCTTATGAGCTATGGTATGGATACACACCCAATGTAAGATACTTTAGAATTTTTGGAAGTCAATGTTATATTTTGAAAGATTTTAGAAATGGAAAGCTTGACTCCAAAGGTGATGAAGGAATATTTCTAGGTTATTCTACCAAAAGCAAGGCCTATAAATGTCTTAACAAATCCTTTAACAAAATCATTAAAAGTGTAAATGTCAAAGTGGATGAATTTGCTGAGAAAAATGATGAGGAAAGAAGAAAAGAAATGGAAGATTAAAATAGGTTTGTCTACATTCAAGAACCTAACACTCTGCCCATGCAATAGTGTATCTCTACCAAGCAAGAGAAAAATGCACCTAAGCATCAGGCTACAAACACCCAAAATCAGGAAATTGCTCACAATGATGTACCGAGCGATGAAGATGAAAATGAAGTTCAAGGTTATAATAAAAATGATTAACAGAGATCTGAACTGGTACTTTCCAAGTATGTCAAAAAACACCATCCATGGAAACAGATCATAGGAGACAAAAAGGTTGGAATGAGAAAAAGAAGTAAGTCACTGAACACTAGATGTTTGATTTTTTATTTTGAGCCTAAATCTATCAATATTGAACTTGAAAATCAAGAATGGGTTAGTGCAATGAATGAGGAAATTGAGTAGATTGAAAAGAATAGAACATGGACATTAGTACCTAGACCAAATAACAAAAATTTCAATGGTACTAAAAAGATATTCAGAAATAAACTGAATGAGAATGGAGAAGTCACAAGGAAAAAAGAAAGATTAGTATGCAAGGGGTATGAACAAGAAGAAGGTATTGAATATGGAGAAGCCTTTTCACCTATTTCTAGGATAGAAGGAGTAATAATTCTACTTTCTTATGCTTCCTAAAAAGGATTCAAAGTATACCAAATGGATTTCAAATCTGCATTCCTAAATGGAATACTAGAAGAAGTATACACTGAACAACAAGAAGGGTTTTTTGATCCTAACGAGAAAAATGTGGTTTGTAGACTACACAAAGCCTTGTATGGATTGAAACAAGCACCGAGAGCATGGTATGAAAGACTTCACTCTTATCTCATTAGTACTAGATTTGTAAGAACAAGTGATAACATTAATTTGTATTTAAAATAAGATACTGATGATAACATTCCAATTGCTGAAATATTTGTTAATGATATCATACTTGGAGGTAATGATATGTTATGCAAATCATTTGCTGATGAAATAAGAAAAGAGTTCGAGATGTCAATGTTTGGGGAGATCAAATTTTTTCTTGGTCTACAAATTGTTAAACAGGATGCAGGCATCTACATCACACAATCCAAATACATCAAGGATGTTCTGAAGATATTCCAAATGGAGGACTCCAAGCCTGTTGGAATACCTTTGGAAACCAAATGCAAGCTAACAATGGAAGACAATTCAACTGAGGTAAATTAGACCCTATATAGATCTGTGATTGGAAAAATCATGTATTTTGTACATACTAGACCAAATATAGCACATGTAGTTGGAATCGTTGCTAGATTCTCTGTTAATCCCAAGGAATCACACATGACTACTATCAAAAGAATTCTATGATATCTAAAGAATATCGAAGACTATGGCTTGTGGTATAAAAAGGAAGGAAAATTTGAGCTTCAAGTCTATATATATGTTGATTGGGCTAGAAACATAGATGAAAGAAAGATCACAATAGGAGGAGAATTCTTTATGGGTGACATTCTTGTCACATGGTTAAGTAAAAAGAAAGGATACATCTCACAATTCACTGTAGAAGAAGAATATGTGGTTGCTGGTGCAAATTGCTCTAACATTGCATGGATCATGCAATTTTTGAAAGGTATGAATATGCAAATCCTTGATCTAGTAATTATCTATTATGATAATACAAGTGCTATCAACCTTTCAAAGAACCCTATCATGCATCCTAAGACAAAGCACATTGATATCAAGTATCATTAATTAAGAGACCAAGTGCAAGAGAAAGAAGTGATACTGGAATATTTTCAATCCAAAGAAAAATTAGCAGACATAGTTACAAAGCCATTTCCAAAAGATACATTTAAGTACCTTAGGAAGATACTATCGGTACTAACCTTGTGTACTGGTCACTAAGGTGACCAAAGGATGCATTAGCCTACACATTATCAAAAGATCATTCATGTTGATGCAAGCAAAGAGATGGACTACAATGATATATCAGTACACAAAAAGGTACTTATCTGAACTGATCATGAGAGATATTAATGGCTACTACAGAGCTAAATTACTGATGGAGAGGAAATTCAACAAATATGTTAGAGAGAGAGAGATATTATATGTTTGGTATTCTTGTAAAAGGGAGAGATAATATCCATATGAAATATCCATCATAATCATCCAAAGGGAGAAATGAACTAAATTAATATATCCTTATGAAATATCTTGAGATAAGGGAGAGAAAATCCAAAGGAAGAGAAAATAAATATCCTTCAAGAGGAATAGTGAAAGAGAGAGAATTGGAATAGTTAACACTGCATATCTATCCAGAAAAGGAAGAAGAGAATCTACATCTTAGAGAAAGATAAAATCATAAGTTGTTACATCTTTCCAATGAAGGGAATGAAGAATGAAGAAATTAATTTGCAAGAATCAAATCAAATCTAGAAGAGCTTACCGAGAGTCAGATATTTTAGTTGTTTATAGAAAAATAAGTTTGGGAGAGATTGATGAACTAAAACTGATATATTTCATATTGTGTTAGTAGTATGTTTCCATCAATGCCAAAGGGACAGATTGATGAACTATAACTGATTGAATATTTGAAGATGACAAAGTTGATGATCACCAAGCTGAAAAAAGTTAATGCAAGACATTAAATCAGTTAATTTATTATATTTTCATTGATGTCAACTTGATATGGTATGATTTATCACACACATATTGTCACAACACTTAAAGATCTAAAGAGACAAAGTATTTTTCGTCGGTAATCATATACACTGACTGACACTAAACCCCAACGAATAGTGAACTATGAGCATAGAAGTTCACAGTGTTACTTGAGAAAGTGATACCAGAGAAAGCATTACCAAGCTAACTACAGCTGTTACTAAACATAATTGAAGTTTCTCCCTGAGCTATCTACAGTAATCACCAAGCACAACTGAAGTGTTGACCGACGAGAATTGAATTTAGGATACGACAAAAAACTTAGCTAGCAGGAGCTATATTTAGAGTTAACTGATTGATTACTTTATTTTCATCGATCAGATAAAATATGTAGATAAGAAGGATATTTAAAACATGTTTTATTCTAGAAAACAAGGAGAGATTCATGGGATAAAACTAAAGCAAGCATGGAAAGCTTTACGGATCAAGAAATGATCAACGAAGAAAACAAGAAGTACAAGAAATGGTGAAATCATGTCTATATAAAGAGACAAGTAATTAATAATGAAGAGAGGAATGTTGAAGAGAATTTTAATGAAGATAGAATTCTTCATATAGATCTGATCATACATGATGAAGGACAGAGCCAAGAATTCTGTAAACACTGAGTAACAGAAAAGCAACAACATTCACCGAGCAAAAAGAAGTGGAACAAAGGATTTGAAGAGAACATTGATCAGAGAGGTATTATGGACTTACAATAGATCTAAAAATCTACAATTCAAAGTTGTATTAATGAATAGATCATCTACAGATTCAATTTAACCATTGATTCAGAAAATCTCTTAATAGAGTGGGATTTAACCATCCTTAATATATTGAGATAGATCTCAAGGATTATCAAAAGGTTTTCATGTTGACAACATAGTGAATTCTAGGTCAAGTGATTAAATGTTAGTTTTAAATCCTCTAACAAGGTCACACTTAAAAGTGTGTTTGTAACCTTTAACAAGGTTGGCTCTTCATCAAGCTCACTTTAGAAGAGTGAAAATTTTGGGTTACCAGTCCTAAGTGGTTTTTCCCTTAACAGGGTTTCCACGTTAAAAATCCATGTGCCAAATGTGTATATGGTTCATTCCTTTGATGTTTTTATTTACACATTACTAAAACAGGATTGATCGGTAAACACTACGTTATTTACTATATTTTTGTAAAGGTTAAGAAAAGATTGACTGCTATTTGGTATAGCTTAAGAAAAGGATAAATAGTATAATCACCAAGTAGTATCTACGTGTTACATTCACACAAGGAATACATATTGTTGGACTAAAGATAAATAGAGGTTTTATATTTGTGGTATAAAGTTTTGGTTGGATTATTGGATTAATTTTTGAGGCCATTGATTCACCCCCCTCTCAGTTATTCTAACACTCTTATCCCATAATAGAACTTCATTTCCTTCAAATAATTTATGAGGCCTTGACTTTCTATCAAATATCTCTTTGACCTAGCTCTAGTGAGAAATTATTTTATCTAATATTTCATTTCTCTCTTCTTCTAGCTTGGCTAGGTACATGATTCATTTCTCTAAGTGGCTTCAGAAATATTGATCTTCTACCACCGTTCATAGCTTTAAAGTAGAAGGTTCAAGAGGTAATTTGTGTTGAGTGTCTACGCCATATACCAATTCATATGGAATTCCTTCTTGGGGGTAATTCTATCAACCCATAAGGATTCGTGAAGTTTCTTGTGTCAATAATTTTTATTTTCGCCAACAAGCTTCTTCATGATAGATACAAGGTTTTTATTGGTCAATTTTGCTTGCATGTTGCCTTGAGGGTAATAATCAAATGAATGTGACAGGGCCATGCCATGATCATAAAAACATATTATCAATTCCTGAGATGAAAATAAAGTATCATTTTCAGCTATAATTTTCAATGGTACCTCGAAACCTACTATTACATTTTTCATCAGGAAACTATAAAACTACTTTCGAGGTGGTATGCTTGGTTGGTATAGCCTCCACCCAATTCATAAAATAGTCTATCTCTATAAAAATTAATTCTATTTGACACTAGAAGAAGGTGTGAGGGGGCCTATAAAATATAATCCCCACTATTTGAATGGCTCCTTAATGACTACTGTCATAAGCATAAGAGCATCTAGGTACGGTCTCCCAGTAAAAATTTTGCATTTTTTGCAACTTGATACCCACTAATAAGAATATTTGTGATAACATAAAGCTTTTCCATTAGTATGCAATGAGAAAACAAGTTATATAAACTATCGATTACACTACACTGAAAGTCAATTTTCCAGTTTAAATCAAAAATGCTAAGCAAGGAGGAAACTGATGGTACAGTTTTGCACTGTTAACCGAAAGTGAAAACCAAAATGATAAAGTGGAACCCATTAGGAGGAAACTAACAGAGGAACCCAATGAGTAGATACAGTGCAAATCAAGAAAATAGGCACAGTGCAAACTGAAAGAATACGAACAATGCAACCCGAAAGATAGTCAAACTGATTTCAGAGAAAACCAAGCATCAGACACCGAAAGTCAGTTATATCCCAAAAAAAGTGGATCTAACTTCCACATCAAATAAAACACTCATATTCAATTTACAGAGTTTTGTTTTGTTTTGTTTTAAAACCATTACTTAAGTTGACAAGCAACATTGTTATAATTGTTTAAATTAGTCTAACTGATTGAAAACATGCAGACTATGATATCAAGGTCAAGTTGTAAACCTGTGATCATAGAGTTAATTTTTTTATTCGTGAAACTTAATTAGGTTAATCTATCTTATAAATAGATGTTGTAATCATTCAATATCAGAGAAGAGAGGATGAATGTACCCAACGAGCACATCTATGGATCAGACTGTGAGTTTTAAGAAGCAGAACAACAAAAGATTAAATTGTTTATCAAGAACCAAGAACAGAGGCTAAAAATAAACAGAGGTATTAATCAATCACAATAGGTGATACATATATACATGTGAATTGTAATGGATATATAATCAGCAATTGTTAGATTGCATATAGTCAGGTCAAAGAGTACTTTTGTCTGCATTCTAACAAGTGTAGCAAATAGAAGAAATCCTTTTAAGGAAGGTGGATTTAACAATCCTATTGTAAATATCTTAACTGAGTGCACACTAAACAATGTTTCTAAAGATTTTAATAGAGTAGATCTTAACCGGCCCCTTCCAATCTACAAATAGTGAAGATTTTGTGGGTGCCATCCCCACTACAATTTTTACCTTCTAACAAGGGTTTTCTGTGATATCATATCATGTGTTATGAGTCAATTACTTTCATGAATGTTTCTATGAATTTTTACATGTTTGATTAAGTTAAATAATTGATATGTCTTACACAATGATAATATAGATCAGATGGTTAGATAAAAAATTGATTACATAAAGGTTAAAGGATAAAAGAGATAAAAAAATTTAGAGGTACTAATTCACCCCTCCCCTCTTAGTACACACTTCCCATTATTTCCATAAATTGGTATCAGAGCTAGAACTCTTATTTGGAAAGCTTAAAGACTTAAGAGAAAATATCATACAATGGAGAAGAACAGACTTGAAAAAAGTATTGAGAATCAGAATCTAGAAATTTAGATCTTCTATGAGCAGTATAAAGAAGAAAGAATTAAGATGAGAAAACTATTAGATGAAAGAAATATTATGGCATCTCATTGTAATGAGACAAATTACCAAGAAGAAGAGATACTAGATCTATTTGAGTCTTCAGGATCTACTACAAGAAAAGCATCAGATACATCAGAACAAAGCATCACAAGCTTAAATGATATCAATCAACATTTCACTGGACAAGTGAAATCTCTGCAAATTGATCAAGAGAAATATATGGTAAGAATGATTGATGTCATAAACAATGCTAGACAAGCTGAGCAAGAGAGAACACTAGCTATTGATGATAGAAGAAAGATTACTAAAAACCTACAAGAGAAAGAGTCTGAAATACAGAGACTTACAGAACATCATCATGAGATTACAAATCAGATTATTCTTATGATTCAAGAGGAACAAAAATGTATGTTGAGCTCATTGAAAGAATAGAAGCTATCGACAAGCTAAGGGAAGAAAATGAAAATATGAAACAAGAACTCATAATTCAGAAACAACATAATGAGATAATCAAAAGAGCTAAAGAAACCAATAAAAGAATGGATGATTTTATTGATGGACTAAGGAGAGCCAACAAAAACAGTGGACTAGGCTGTACCAAGAATGGAGAATCATCTAATCAAGCTGATCCAAAGAATGTTTATGAAAATCCGAGACCAAGAAAGCTAACATGCAATCACTGCGAAAAGCAAGGCCATACATCAAATGTATGCAAGAGAAAAATGAAAGGTATTCCTAAATCTACATCTTCATTCATAGGAACTTGTTATAAATTTAACAAGAAAGGACATAAAACATATGAATGTAAGTCTGAGATGAAACAACCAAAGAAGGAAACCCACATGGAGAAATACTGTCCTACTTGCAAAATGCATGGGAACACTACTCTTGAATGCTGGAAGAAGAAAGAGAAAACATGGAAACATAAAAGTCAAGAATCAACCTATCAACCAAATAGTGTTGGTAACCAGTATGTTTAGGATTACAACACTTGGAAAAATTGTACACCATGTGGAGGATGGACTAACCCCGGAATGGCATGTTTACATTGTCATGAAGTCGGTCATCTCAAAAAGGACTGCATAGATCGAATGATAGAGACCAACACCTTTTCCAATGGAAACACCATTAAAGACAACAAGAAGATGAGAAAAAAAATGTGGAGGAAAGCTACAAGTAATGATGAAGCTCGACCAAGTAATGAAATTGGTGACACCCTATCCAATGGATCTGGTGACATCACCACTCCACCTAAGTAGAACAAGTAAGTATGGAACTGCATTACACCAAGTTATATTTTGCATCAGTTCCAATCATACATAGTTGAATTACCAAATTAGCATGATTATAGATGCACTATTGTATTACTTGTTAAAATATACGAAAGCTATTTCATCAGTTAATACATATCAAAATACATTGGTATACATTCAAAGCTGAATTTTTTGCATTTATAGAGAATCATCGGTTAACATGTAAAAGCTAAAGTTTCTTGTATAAATTGAGATCCATCAATAATCATATGAGCTAACAAAGTTGTCTTCACCATACACCAAAATCTGTTAGTGAAAGTAACAAGTTAGACGAATGCCCTGAAGCATCACGTCGGCACCGAGAGGGAAGTTAGTATATCAACTAATGACTCCATCTTCACACACTGATGAGTTGTTGAGAATAAATGAATCAACCTAGGGCAAAGTCTATAAATAGATGATAGAAGGGTTTCGTTTCTCACCAGTGATTTGAGCGAAGTGACTAGAGAAAAACTAGAGCTAGAAGAGACAACATTGCAGAGTGACTCCAACCTGATTCAAAGCACTCCAAGTAGATCACTTATAGATAAAAAGGTTAAAGTAAGTACCAAGAATAATCAAGAACTCTATTTATCATTTACGAAAGCCCTAATTTCAGAAACAATGGCCATGACATCTAGAACCACTAAGCTAGAGAGCATCAAGAAGGATAAAGTCAAACTTGTCAATAACTCTACCTATGTAGAACCACATTATAAGATATGCCCAGAGGTTGCATCACAACCCGACAATGCTAGAGCATTCTCACGAATACCAGCTAGGGTTTTTCTTGTTGAAGATATGCGAGCATACATACACTACAAAATTGGAGAAATTGGAAACTTGGAGGTTGAACAAGCTTTCAAGAAGCTATGAAAATATGATGGCACTATTAAAGATGAGCACAAACACATCGAAGTTAAAGGGATCGCAAATTCCCTATGGTTCCCGAAAGAGTTTAAGACTGAGTAGATTTGGTTAGTATTGAGTAGGATCCACAACCATAAGTTATGGCTAGATGAGCCTAAATCAATAACACAAGATGTTATCCATGTAGTCACTGGTTATCCAATAATGAATAAGATAAAGGCATTAAAGCACCCGCCCAAGGCTGACATTGAGAAGAATACAGGAGCTAAGTGTGATGGAAGAGGACTTAAGGTATCCACTATCATAGATGATGAAGTGAAATTTGGAGCATGTGTCTTAGGATACAAGTTCTTTCAAGCAAGTAGGATAACAACATTGCATCTAGAGAAGTGGATATAGCCTACAAGATTGTCAAAAAGGGAACTCAGTTGGATCTATCAAAACTTCTACTCAAGCAGCTAGAAGAGAACTTAAAGACAACTAGGAATGCAAAATTAAATTCATGTAAGTTTGTTTCACTTATCATGTGCATATTCTTCTACTTTCAAGAATATTTTCCATCAATAGGAAATTTGAAATGGGATACAACAAGACCGGTCACCATATAGATTAGTGAGTTTATAAAATTAGTAGGAGATAATCTTGAGTCAGTAATGGCTTAATACTTTGCTAGATTCAAGGAGAGAATGTAGAAAAGAGTAAGGATCCCTGAGCAACTAATTGAAAAATTCAAGACTGATATATGTTTCATGGTAAACACAGACTTCACACACATCAAGCTTGTTGTACCAAGAACAACATGGCTACAACCACTTGACTATGAAGTGAACATAGATCAAGTATCCAATAAAATTGATGCATTAATAAATGAGTCATTAGAAAAAACACAACCCAAGTTTGACACTTATGAAGAAGCCAAAGAAAGAATTAAAACTGGCTTGGTTGTAAAGAAGATAGACAAGAAGAAGGATAAAATGGTTAAGAACTTGAAGAAAAGGTTGTCGGTTATAGAAGAAGAAACCAAATAGAAAGAATAAATTGAGGGATAGTCACCCATCGATGAAGCTAAGAAGGAAAGTGACTTTGAGTCTACAGAGTCAGATATACCATTACCTTCACTAGCTAAGAAGCCTAGAACTATAGCTGCTACAAGGACAAGAAGTCAAACAGCTAAGGACACAAGTCCTTCACCATTGAAGAAAGGTCAAGTAAGGACCTATAAGAGGAAAATCAAAACACAGAAAAGAGGGAAAACAAAAAGAAGAAAGTTCATTAGAAGTAAAGAGTACATTGAGGACACCAAACAACATGAACTTGTTCAACAAGAAAAGATTAAGATACCTGAAACAGTTGATGTAGTGTGTGCCTTAATTGTCAAATCAGGTATAGTAAATAGTAGGAAGGTCAAGAAATGGTTAACATTGGAATATCCCTTGGATCAAAATAATATTGAGGAGGAAATAATCAAGATGATGTGCATATTCAAATACCTCCCAATACAACTAGTAGACAATATGCCCAAAGAACCGCAAGTTAGGATATCGACAAATGTCCGACAAGATGGACATTTGCCTTGCACTCTGAGAAAGAAATCAGGGAAAGAGCCCTAGTATCAGTCATGCCTCCTGAATAAAAAATGGAGGAGATCAAAGAAATGATGAAGATTCATTCCAAAAGGTTCTCACTGAAGTTGAGAGCCTACCAAGTGCTCAAAGGACATCTACTAGACCTAGACAAAAAGAGTGAATCTCAATGGAAAAAAATACTTGATATTGCTAAAACGGATACAATTCCTGAGCCAAAAAGAGCTCTTACAAAGAATCAAGAGACCAAGGATGATCAGGATACTCAGAGCACCAAACCAATTACCATCACCAATGTAGAATTGGACAGAGAGGAAATGGACACTACAGGAAACAAGAATATGGATGTTTTAGATGAGACATGGCCGAACACTACTATGGACAACACGGTGGACAATACAATTATCGACATCACCGATGACCCTCTAGATAAAATTCAAAAATGTACGTCACTATTGCTAAGGACCAGACCAATGAACAAAACACTACAATTGATGCTGCACAAGTACACATACTAAGCCAAATTCCACTATTTATTCATGCAATCAATATTATCTCACAAAAGGACAATAGCCCTGACCCTGATGCAAGCATACCTAAGGACAAGGGTAATGAAGAGAAAAAAGACACAACTACTAAAAAGAGGGACAAAACCGATGAACAAAATGTCATTGATGGAGAACAAAAAGATGGAGATACCACCAAGCAAGATGCACAAACAAAAGATGTTGATGAAGTGCAAAAAGAGAAGGATGAGAAAGCAAAGATAGTTGATACCACACCAAAGGACACTAAAGGTGATGCGGAAGACACACCAAAAGTTGAGAAGGAGACATCCTTAGACAACTAATAGGAAAATACCAAGCAACAAGAGAAAGGTACAACTCCTCAAAAGCCATTTAGTACAACATCAGACTAAGACAAAAATCTGGCTATGGTTCTACATATAGATGGAACACAAAAGAAGAAGAAGAAAAAAAAGAAGAACAAGTTGGAAGTCACATTAGATGAGATTATTGAGATACCGAAATGTGACCCAACAATATTGGACTTTGAATCTCTCCAAGAGTATAGAGAAATCTGCCAAAGAAAAGCTTTCCAAGAAAATCTTAAAATACAACATAGATATTCATTGGTTTTGGAGAACACAAGGGACATCTTGAGTTAGATTTTTCCTGACATATATGTTGATCACAATGCCTCCATTCTAGATCAACTTGTTGTCCTCACCAAAGAAATCAGAATGAAAAATGTTGATACAAAAAAGGCAATTAAGGAGCAAGTAGAGCATAAATTTTAATATAAATTGATAGAAAAGATCAGCCAAGAAGTGGTAGAGAACAAGGTAAAGCTTTTATAATTATTAGATCAATTAGATCCAATCATAAATGAAATTATTTCCTTGATACAAAAACTATGCGCTTTAGAGAAGTTTACTAAAGATAACAATGAAAAGATTGCAAATTTTGCAAAGATTGAATCTGATCTAACTGCAAGTGCACAAGGTCTAACCATTGATGGAAATGCAATAAAATTGCATTATGAGAAGATCATAGGGATCAAATGGTTAAGATGGGAACTTTGGGAAGTAGAGCCACAATTCAAAGAGGAGGTTACCAAAATTTAGTCCATACCATTACCAAACCTCAAACTTCTACAGACTCACCTAAGTTCAACAAGGGAACTTATTGCCATCCCTAAGATGTGTGTAGCAGATAGTATCTATGACATGCATGCACAGATTACACTAGAACACATGGCTCTTGAAAATATGAAGGAGAAATTGGAGAAGATGCTGGAGGAAATGAAATCATCACACTCTCATATTTTTTATAAGCTATAGGTATACACCTTTTCCCTTACTATCAAAAAAGGGGGAAAATGAAATATGTACAGAGATAGATCATATAGTACTAAAAAGGGGGAAAATGATAATATAGCACAAAGCAAAAAAAAGGAAACGGAGGAGAAAGTATAATGTACATACATATGCTATACTATCCCAACATATGCATAAGGGGAGTCATGAAATGATTAAGGTATATACAAGGTGTTTGTACTATAAATTTTTATAGCATTCTACACATATCTATTTTTGATACTAATGTCAAGGGGGGAGATTGATAAACATTAAATTTTTCCATTAGTATGTGATGAGAAAACAAGTTGTATAAACTATCGGTTACACTACACTAAAATTTAGGTTTTCATTTTAAATTGAAAATGCTAAGCAAGGAGGAAACTGATGACATAGTTTTACAGTGTTAACCAAAAGTGCAAACCAAAACACTAAAGTGGAACCCGACAGGAGGAAACACACAGAGGAACCCGACAAGAAAATACAGTGAAAACTGAGAGAACAAGCACAATCCAAACTGAAAGAATAAAAATAGTGCAACTTGAAAGATAGGCAAACTGATTTCAGAGCAAACATTACACAACAAAAGTCAATTACATCCCAGAAAAAAGTGCATTTGACTTCCACGTCAGATAAAACACTCATATTATATTTATAGATTTTTTTATTTAAACCATTACTTAAGGGACAAGAAACATTATTGTAATTGTTTTAATCAGTCTAACTGATTGAAAACATGCAAACTAGGAGATCAAGGTCAAGTTGTAAACCTATGATCATAGAGTTAATTTTGTTATTCGTGAAACTTAATTAGGTCAATCTATCTTATAAATAGATGTTGTAATCATTCAATATCAGAGAAGAGAGGATGAATGTAGCCAACGAGAACATCTATGGATCAAACTAAGAGTTTCAAGAAGAAGAACAACAAAAGATGAAATTAGCTATCAAGAACCAAGAACAGAGGCTACCGAGCAAAAAAGGTATTAATAAATCACAATAGGTGATACATATATACATGTGAATTGTAATGGATCTGTAATCAGGAATAGTTAGATTGCATACACTCAGGTCAATGAGTATTTTTGTCTACATTCTAACAAGTGTACCAAATAGAAGAAAGCATTTCAAGGAAGGTGGATTTAAAAATCCTAGTGTAAATCTCTTAACCAAGTGCACACTAAACAGTGTTGCTAAAGCTCTTAAGAGAGTAGATCTTAACCAGTCTCCACATAGTAATCTTAACAGGGTAGATCATCAAAAGTGATCAAATTGTAAGCCTTAACTAACCCCTTCCAATCTGTAGATAGTGAAAATTTTGTGGGTGCCATCCCCACCATAGATTTTACCTTCTAACAGGGGTTTTATGTGATATCATATCATGTGTTATGAGTCAATTACTTTCATGAATGTTTCTATGAATGTTTACATGTTTGATTAAGTTAAAGTATTGATATGTCTTACAAAAGGATAGTATAGATCAGATGGTTGGATAAACAATTAATTACATAAAGGTTAAAGGATAAAAGAGATAAAAAATTTAGAGGTACCGATTCACCCCTCCCCTCTCAGTACACACTTCCCATTATTTCCAACACTTTGAACATTATCAGCCAGTAGTAGCAATTCCTCTATATTTTGAATGTTGTTACTATTATTGAATAATGTCCCCCACAGGCTTCATTATGAAGTGTGTTCAAGAGTTGTTTTTACTACTACTTACCTACACAATGTATGAAAATTCTATCTAGTCCTCTTTTATACAAAACATCCTGACGAAGTACATAATTTGAATTCGTTAATCTCAGTTTACTTTTTTATTTGGAAAACAATTGTTGGGAGAATCTCTGTATGTCAGAAAATATATCACATCAATAAACCATGAATCTTTTAAGTTAACAAATAGGACATTTGATAAGTCTTCTTCCTTATCCTCCTTGTTCTCAGCAATTAGTTTTCATAAACCCTGTCCTCGGAAAACTCTAGTTGGTCTGATATTCACATCATATTCTTCAATTTTAGCCACCAAGGAGGCTCTTTTATTCATCTCCACCTCTTTTTGTGTCAAAATATTTTTGACATCTCCATTTGGTACAAATATCATGGAATGTGAATGAAGGATATAGTATATGAATTATTTCATAGCTTTTTCCACTTTGAACACGTTCTTTTGTGTGAAAGAATATTTCAACTCGTTCTTCTTCAATGGTGTGCTCATGAAAGCTATGGGGTCTTCTATTCCATTTTAATCCTTCTATAACGAAATCCCTGACAAGGTGTTCTCTGAGGCATAACAATATATGATAAAGTTATTTTTGAAACATGGATTGATCAAGGTGGGGGCATGCATAATAGATTATTTGATTTTTCTGAATGCTTCTTCCGCTGGCTCATTCCATGAAAGGGTTCTTTTTTAGTCAGAAACCATACTATGTATTTTTTTTGTTTTTGCAGAGTCTTGCACAAAGTTCTAGAGGAAGTTCACCTAACCAAAGAAATATTTAACCCCTTTTCTATTTTATGGGAGGATTAACTGTTGAATTTTGTTAACACTCTCTGGGTCTATTTTGATGCCTTCTTTAGCGAATAGATGCCCAAGGAGTTTTCCTTTTGTCACTTCAAATACTGAATTCATGGGGTTCAATGAGATTATGTGCTCATGGCACCTCTAAAGCACAACATGTAAGTATTTCAAGTGATCCCCACATTTCTTTAAAAAAACTGTTAGGTCATCCAAGTAAATTACAATTATTTTGTCTATCAAATCTTTGAATGAGGAATCCATAGCCCTCTGAAATGTGGCCTCTGTATTTATTAACCCAAATGGCATCTGATTATAGGAAAATGTTCCCCAAGTGGTGGTAAAGAGTTTTTTGTGCTGATCCTCTACTACCACAGTGATTTGGTTACACCCAAAAAAAATGTGAATCATCAACATCATTTCAGAGGTGGATACCATCTGTAGTATATGATCCATCATAGGGAGAGAAAAATTATCCTTTAGACTAGTGTGATTTAAATTTTGGAAATCCACACAAATTCTTATTTTACCATTTTTTTCTAACCAGGACTATATTTTCTGTCCATGTGGAATGATGTATGGGATATATGACTATTTCCTTTAACATTTTTTCAATTTCTTTGTAAATTAACTCCGCCACCATAGGATTATAATTCCTTAGCTTTTTTCTAAATGAGGATGAAAAAAGTTTTAAAGGAATCTTATGTTGAAACTCTCCGTTCCTAAAATATTTTAGGTCATCGTACCCCCACGCAAAACATCTTTATACTCTGTTAATACCCCAAAATAAATCTTCCTTTTATCTTGGAGTGTAGCATTTCCCAACAGATATCCATCTTGGATGAGACTAACTACTGATATTAATTTTCTCATGTCTTTCAAGTTTATTTGGAGGTAAGGTATGTGTATCCCTAAAGGCTTCTTTCTTTCTGTCGAATAATGTTTCTAGGGCAGCCATCCCCTTAGGAATCTTATTCCCTTTGAGTTGCATCATGCCCTCCCCCAAATCTATGCCAGGGTCAATGTAGAAAACTTTGCAAGGATTACGTGACCCTTCAAAATAGGTCCTAGAAAAACCTTCTACTAATTTGAAAAAATCTTGAGTGTGATTGTCATCTTTGAAAACATTCTATGACTCCACATTGTTAGGGACACTAGGTCTATAGATTAGTTCTATTTAGTAGGTACCAAATTTGAATTCTAGGTGTGGGATAAGAAAAGAGGCCAATACTACCAAGGAACCTGCTTTGTAATTTTGAATCATGGGTATAGCTTCTATAGAGAAAGAGTCAAAACCTTCTATTTCATCCCACACTCAATTTTTGTAATACCTCAACTTTTCATTCTTGACAATTAAAACACCTCTAACTTGTTTAATAGTAAGTTTAGCATCTTCCTTTGCCTTTAGAACTTTCACCTTTCTCCTTTCTACTTCTTGAAAACCTTATAACAAAGCCTCATATTCCATGGTATTGTTTGTATTCTTAAATTCCAATTTAAATGAAGAAGGAAACAACTCGCCTTGAGGCGATATTAAAACTACTCCAACTCCTAATCTAGCTAAGGAAAATCTACTGTAAAATTCCAAAGTCTATAGTTCTTTATTCTCTTGTAATTATACAACAACTGGTTCCTCATATTTTTCAAATAAAAATAAATAATTTCCAAAATCAAATTCCTCGAAAAAAATTTGGGCTTTTGGGTTGTCTGATGGGAACACCGTAAATTTTCATTTGGATTCTAGCTCGAGCTTTACTTTTTGGTTCCTTATTGGAATTAGCTTCAGACCAATCCATTTTTATTTCCCCACTCAGGTACTTGCAAAAATTTGTGTTGAGAAGCATGCCATAACTGGTTGGGATGTCTACAACTATAATTGTTAATTTAGGCCTCCTATCTAGGTGAGATACTAAAACCAATTGTGCATCTTTAATCTGGCCCTAGAGGGGTACCTTCTTCCCATCAATAGAGTAATATCTACCAAAATCTTAGGTCAGGGATAACCCTAATTCTTTAGCTACTCATGAGGACATAATATTATATGAATCCCTAGAGTCTATGATGCAATTACTTAGTTTGTGGCCATTCAATAATAAGGAGATGTAAAATGGATCAAGCTTTGTCTAATAAGATAAAGAAGAATTATTTAATGCATTTGTAGGCTTATATAATTATGGGATAAACTCTTCAGAGGGGGTGAAAAATAGTTGAGAAATGGGGGGCTCATTATTTAAAGGTTGTTGAGAAGGGTTCTGAGTTTCAGGCTTATCACCATAGACGTATTCGACCAACTTGTCCAATTCCTTGGGGTTTATTCTTAAATATTCTGCAAGAGAAATTTGAACACGTGTAGAATTAAAAAATTATAATATGTCAAATTAGGATTCACGATCATGTTTTGAAAGGATTTTTACCTCAACAATGTTTGAACTTGTTGAACATGGCATACTTCTTGAAACAATTCAACTAAGTTATGAGGTTTGAACAAATGGTTCCTTATTTTTAGTAGGAGTATGAGTTGAGGTTGTAGTATTTAAGCTCTTATCATTCTTGTATTTTCTTGTTAACATGGTGCATGATGGATCTTCTAGGGTCAGTAAGATGTCTCCTCCTCTATCTGCATTAGATTCATATTCAAGGTAGAGAGCTATAGAGTTTACATGTTCATCTGGAGTTATCTTTTTAATCAAAACTTCTCCCAACATATCAATTGTGTTGTTCATTTGAGCATACCGACTCATATCAGGAAATGTGTCTCCATCATAGTTAGTGGTAATATGGAATGTACATATATTACTTTTTCCTTGGGGGTGATTCAATTTCTAATCTCTTTTGTAACATGAGAGGGTGAAGAGTCTTTCTAGGATTATTTTGATAACCAGTTTATCTTTTGTTTATATCTTGGTATAGTTGAGGATAAGATGAAGCCGCCTTAGGAAATTGTCTTTTTAAGGCTATCATATCATTAACAAGTCTCTACACCATAGAGTCTAAGGAGGTTTATGATTGGGAATTAGCGATTTGAACTTCTTTTCTCCATTTTCTTGATGTTATGATATCATCCTCTAATTCTATTTCTTGAGCTTGAGAAGCATTCAAGTCAACTGGCCTAGCTCTCCTTGGATGGAAATAGATATAAGGAGGCATGACATTAAGAAATAATCCCATTTTATTTTCATCTTTGGGCCTTGATGCCACTGGAATCTTATGAACAATCCTATTAAATTTAGCTACAAACTCCTTCATGAGTTCATGGATTTATTTCTTTAGTTGGGCTAACTATACCAAAAGGATGTGTTCATCATGATCACTTTTGAACCTATTTTAAAAGGTTGTTCTCATTGTAACCTATCTTGTTACAGATCCTTCTGAGAGATAGAAAAAAAATCTGTTGCACTTTCTGATAAAGTTTGTATGAAAAGTTGGATAGCTACGTCCTCATCTTAAACTGCTAGGATGTTGGTTTCCACATTGAAGGAAATTAAGTGTTCTTCTACATAAATATTCCCATCACCAGTGAATTTGGGTAGGATATTTGTGGTTCCCTTTGGTAAGGCATTATGGGCCAACAAGTTCAAACGTCCTATTGTTGTGCCCCAAGGTTGATCTTGAGCCATTAGATTAATCAAGGGTGGTAAATTTATGTTAAGTGGGGAAGAACAAACATATACCGATATTTGGGTTCCATATATCACTAGAGCTTGGTAGGATGATGAGGTAGTAGCCTTAGTAGGTGGTGGTGATTGGGTTCTCGACCTTATAGACTATGCAAAATTAGGCGAGGTAGTCAATCTTTGTAGAACTTCTAGGTGAGGGTCTACTAAGCCTTGTTTTCCCTAGGATTTCATAAATATTTTGAACTCCAATATTCTATTATGAAAAGTCTCCTTTGATACTCTTACTTTTTTCTTTGATTCAATTGATCTTGAATTTGTCCTCTTTTTTGTCTCTTTATCCTAGGAATAACCATAATTATTTCAATAACTACCATGTTCTGTCCAAAGGCACTCTTCTCAGAATCTCACTAAACTCTTCCTCTTCTTATAAAAGATGATTAACTTGGTTTTATTGCTGAGCACTCTATCTACACTTCCAATCCAATGTGTTTAAGTTAGAGATAAGATCTTCCCCGATGTCTTGGAAACCTAGGTTAGGTTGCAGGACTGGGAAAATGTTTTAATGTGGTAAGACCATTTTTTTTCACCATACAGTACTAATTTCTATATTTTGATTGTATTAATTTAAATGAATTGAAATTTCCTTATACATTCTGAATTTAATTTTAACCCAAAAGCATAAGGCTTATATCATTCATTGCATCAACATGTAATGAACAAAATTATAAAAGTACAAAACATTCACTTCAGGAAGACTCAAAGATCTTTCCTAACAGAATAAGTGTTCAATTAATTATTTAAATAATTCTTTCTCACTAAATACTATTCTTATGTATGTTAATGAAAATATTATCTAAAAGAAGATAACTCATAGTTTTAACCAGAACCAAATTCACAAAGAAATTCAACTCTGATAACTTTGAACAAAAATATTCAAAACCAAATGTGACATATTTTTATCATTCATTCAAAGATGAAAAATATCTTTTGAAAAAACATGAAAAAAAATTATCAGATGTAGTATCACTATCAAAATATCCAACCCTTTTCTCTCCTTAAAATCGAGCATTTATAGTCTTTACAAAAAGATAACCAGAGTTTTTCAAAAACTAATTTTTTAAATTACTAAAACAAATCCAAAGTTGAAAGCTATAAATCCCTTAACCACCTATGGAACTACCCTCCTTCCCTTTATTTTCAAAAAAACCAAAACTAAATTTATCTCCAAATATTCAAGATGGGGCACCTCTAGATTGTAAAGAGAACGTATGTTGTGCTAGAGGCATCTAAGCGGTTTCCCACTTCTTGCATAATCCAACAAACTCTTGCATGGATGGAAGATTAGGAATGCTAAAATGCATCACCCTCTGCCTCATCATATATCTTTATCATTTGATTTCATTAAATTTTCCTACTCTATTTCACAAGTTCCCCAAGCATACACACAATAAGGCCTCAATTTGCGTCATTGTGGATATATCCACAACCGTAAAATGCTTTTGTATAGTCAGAAAATGGAATCACTTCCATAGGAGACTGATTTAGCCTTCCAATTGAGTGGTTTGGGCTCATGAAAAGAACCTCTAAATGGGTTCCTGATCTTGACATGGCTTCCCCCCTGACCTGCCTTTCTAACCTCCATTTCCTGACCTAAATTCTGCATTCTGGGTCTCTGACCTGTGATCCTGGGATCTTAGGACACGGTCAACCTCCTAGGACAGGGTCAACCTTGACCTTTCCCTAGGATAGGGTCAACCTCAGCCCTATCCTAGGATAGGGCCAACCTCGACCCTGTCCCAGGGTCCAAATCCTGGGAACTTTTGGTTTCTGGGATGTCGGTCTTCATAAAAAATTTATTCCTACTTTTGGGTTGGCTGTTTCGGGTTCTGAATCTGTTGATTCCTAAATTATATTTAATATTGGTCCTCTCCTAGGGGTAAAGGCTTAAATGATTATTTAATTATCCTATGTAGGCCTCTTTAGAAGATTGTGCCCAAATTTCATATAAAAGGGAGCTTTCTCCTCTCATTTTCTCTAAGTCTTAAGAACCATGATCTAGCAATTGAAGTCTTCTAATCAAGCATCAAGCATCCTTATGAAGTGAATTCCAAGGAAGAAATAAAGCAAGATTTGAAGCAAGCATCCATCATTCTCAAGTATCCATTTGCATGAAGGAGATCCATTGGAGGCCATTGAAGGATTCAAGCCAAAAAGTGCCCTTTTGGTGATCTCTCCATCCATCTTCTTCCAAAGCCCTTGTCAAGTTCAAGAATCCATTCAAGACTTGGTGTTGGAGATCTAAAAGAAAGAGATTGAATACATCTTTCCATTCTACATTCCATGTTTTGAATCATACTTGTGGATCCACGGATTCGAATCTGCCACAAGGACATTACAAGCAAGGTGAATTTATGTGTCTACTTTGTTTATCTCTACAATTTCAATTATATTATAGGGTTAATTCCAAAACCAAGGTTTGACCAAGGCAAACCCCTTTCCCCAAACAAACAAACATTTTTCTTATAGGTACGGGTTTGGGACTGTAAATTTGAGGCTAGATTTGGATACCCTTTTTAGATTTCTTTCAGACTATGTGAACAGGGACACTTTCGGAGTTGAGCAGATCAAGTTGGAAAAAGTGGTACAGGGTCGACCTTTTTCATAAGATGGCATTAGAACAGAAAAATATTTCTGGGTTTTGTGTGTCTCTGTCTTCTGGTTTGGTATCAACTATTAGTGTCTCTAGAAATAGTCTACAGATCTCAAAAAACAACAATCTTTGATCTGCCATTTTGCAAGGTTGGTACTTTCTCCTATTCTTTTCAATTACTGTCATTCATCATATTAATCAATCAATTTATGAAATTTAAGATCCCCTTTCTTAGTCTCTTTCCAAATATTGAATTCATTTGTGTATTAACCCTTTGGGGTTGATCAAAATTGGATCTCCTATTTGTGTATTTGAGGGTGAAAGAAAGGAGCATCTTATCTTCCCTTAATCACAATCACAA
>MU224845.1:2469594-2487000 GCA_018584345.1 Thuja plicata | reverse complement strand
TTCCTCCTTTGTGATTGTAGTTCTACTTTCTTTGGGGAATGATGTTAATTCATTTGCAATAATATCATATTTATGTGTACATATTATCTTATGAACATACTAACCCCACATTAGGTAGATCCCTTTTTGTGTTCTTATGTATTTTTATGTTTTATTTCCTGTGATTTGTCCACTTTTGGGGGCATCTCACAGTGGAAACGTAATTCGTAAAGTTGGTTATGTTTTCGTTAAAATCATTGCTCCTGTTAAAGTGTTAGCAATGACTTTAACGTGGGGGCATACACTCTACTCACTTTTTGCACACATTCAATATAGTTTTCAAAATATTTAAAATTTTTTCCCTTTATGGATTAAAAGAAACTAATCCTTAAAGCATGGTATTTAAAACTTTTTCCTTTATGGATTAAAAGAAACTAATCCTTAAAGCATGGACATATTTTTACATTTTTTTAGGATCTCTTGATCCCTCCAGTTTAAATTTACACGGATCTCTTGATCCCACCATTTTTCAATTTACAAACACTTTGATCCCTTTAATAATGGATCTCCCTGATGGGTTGACTAGTGAGTAGCCACATTCACTAGGCAGTTCAACTCCATCTTTCCACTTACACCTTTGTGTGGTTCATAATGCGACATAAGTTCTCATTGGGAGAGATAATCACACTCTTTTTATCCTTTCTTAACTAAGTGATGTCTCTCTTATCAGGATCTTAAGGATGATAAGGACTCAAGTCCCTTGGGGGCTTGAGGGTTTCTTTATCCCTTTTTATTTTAATAAGATTGTCTTTTCTATATGTTCTCCTTTACCAAGAGTTTGTGTTGAACTCATACTCTTGCGAAAGTGGGGGCTAAATGTATAGTCAGAAAATGGAAACACTTTCATAGGAGACTAGTTTATCCTTTCGAGTGAGTGGTTTGGGGTAATGAAAAGTGCCTCTGAATGGGTTCCTAATCTTGACATGGCTTCCCCCCTGACCTGTCTTTCTAACCTCCATTTCCTGACCTAAATTTTGCATTTTGGGTCTCTGACCTGTGAGCCTGGGATCTGAGGAAAAGGTCGACCTCCTAGGATAGGTTTGACCTTGACCCTACCCTAGGATAGGTTCAACCTCAGCCCTATCCTAGGATAGGGCCGACCTTGACCCTGTCCCAGGGTCCAAATCCTGGGAACTTTTGGTTTTCAGGATGTCGGTCTTCACAAAAAGTTTATTCCCGCTTCCGGGTTGGCTGTTTCAGGTTCTGAATCAGTTGATTCCTAAATTATATTTAATATTGGTCCTCTCCTAGGGGTAAAGGCTTAAATTATGATTTAATTATCCTATGTAGGCCTCCTTAGAAGATTGTGCCCAAATTTCATATAAAAGGGAGCTTTCTCCTCTCATTTTCTCTAAGTCTTAAGAACCATGATCTAGCAATTGAAGTCTTCTAATCAAGCATCAAGCATCCTTATGAAGTGAAGTCCAAGCAAGCAATTAATAAATATTTGAAGCAAGCATCCATCATTCTCAATTATCCATTTGCATGAAGGAGATCCATTGGAGGCCATTGAAGGATTCAAGCCAAAAAGTGCCCTTTTGGTGATCTCTCGATCCATCTTCTTCCAAAGCCCTTGTCAAGTTCAAGAATCCATTCAAGACTTGGTGTTAGAGATCTACAAGCAAGAGATTGAAGACATACTTCCATTCTACATACCATTTTTTGAAGCATACTTGTGGGTCCACAGATTCAAATCCGCCACAAGGACATTACAAGCAAGGTGAATTTATGTGTTTACTTTGTTTATCTCTGCAATTTCAATTATATTATAAGGTTAATTCCAAAACTGGCATTTGACCAAGGAAAACCCCTTTCCCCCAACAAACAAACATTTTTCTTGTAGGTATAGGTTTGGGATTGTAAATTTGAGGCTAGATCTGGATACCCTTTCAAATTTCTTTCAGACTGTGTGAATAGGGACACTTTCAGAGTTGAGCAGACCGAGTTCACAAAAGTGGTATAGGGTCAACCTTTTTCATAAGACAACATCATAATGAAAAAAGATTTCTGGGTTTTGTCTGTCTCTATCTTCCGGTTTGGTATCAACTATCAGCATCTCCAGAAATAGTCTATAGATCTCAGAAAACAACAATCTTTGATCTACCATTTTACAAGGTTGGTACTTTCTCCTATTCTTTTCAATTACTGTCATTCATCATATTAATCAATCAATTTATATAATTTAAGATCCCCTTTCTTAGTCTCTTTCCAAATATTGGATTCATTTGTGTATTAACCCTTTGGGGTTGATCAAAATTGGATCTCCTATTTGTGTATTTGAGGGTGAAAGAAAGGAGCATCTTATCTTCCCTTAATCACAATCACAATTGCAAAATACAATCAATCAAATTCAAGTAAGTGTGAAGTGGGGTTAAGGAAATCAACACAAATAACAATTAACAATTCAAACCCTCTCCTTAAATCACAATTTTCCTCCTTTACATTTTAGTAACATTCAAATCACCCCATTTCATATCTTACAGCTTTTTTCCTTTAACTTTTGCAACTTCTTCCTTGAATTTTACAAGGTCAGAGACTCCATATTTATTAATTAACTCATTATCATCAAGATACAAAATGTGATTGTACCAAATTTTGTCTATGAGAGACGTGCTCAATCCTTGCAGCTCATTGCTGAATTTATCATATTTAATTTTCCCCTATCTTACGATAGTGTTGCGCCACTCAATATTATTTTTGAAATCATAAAATATGTTACCATCTATTTTCTTGTAACTCTTCTCAGTTAGGAAGTTCTCGACTATGAATATTGGAACTTCATCAATCTGTGCTACCACATTTTCCCACTTTTCTACTTCTTTTTCCCATACTGACATTTGGGTATCTAATTCAGTAGTAGTAGCCATTGAATCAGTATAGACTTATTGAGTAGAAACAAGATATTTCTTACCATGTTGTACTATATTATCCAACCAATTATCAAACACTCCCATGATTTGTTTCTTCTCTATACTTGGCCTAGGAATATTTTGTCGTTCGATGACCCGAGATTGAACTCTAGAGGTGTTTGCATAAGTAGTTGTGGATTAGGTCCCCTCATGGCTTCTATGCACTCCGCTATAACATGAAACTATAAATTTAACTCTCTTTTCTTCTTTTTCATCCTTCCAAGAATGATTTAGCACTCTTTTTTTAGAGGCTAGTAAAATTTTATTGTCTGTCCATCTATTCGTAGCACCCAGGTTGAACTTCTTTACGATGAAATCTTTGACCTTAGGTTGATAAAAAAAATTATTCTATCCTAGGTATTTCTACCTCTGCAACCCATTTATTTGTGTTTAGGTCTATTGAAATTGTGGCGTTAGTCTTTAAATTTCTAGTCTTATAAGTTGTACATAGATATTTTCTCAATATATCATCTAGGGGAAGTTATATAGGAACCACCTTTCTTTTCTTTCTCACTACCACCTCCAACCATTTCAAAGTCGAATTAAGCATTTCTGTGGTGACAAAATGTTTAATTGGTTTTGAATGTACCATAGCTAATGTATTATAAATAATCTGGTACCTCTCCAAAATCAACAATATTATTGATTTGGGAGTCTATATCCAAACTAGAGAATTCAACATCTTGATTAGTCATCTTATTACTTGATTCTTCACCTGAATCTAGATAAATGATCACTTCTTTTTCTCTTGGCACTACTTCCTTGCATTTCAAGCTTGATCTAGTGACCGTGATAGAGGCAAAAAATGGTAAGAGGTCACTTAGTTCTTTTACAGCTATGAATTTCTCAATTTTAACTTTAGAACTACCTGCATTAGAAATTTCAACATTTTCATTAGAACTAGAGGAATGAATTTTACTTTTTCTAGAAGCTCTAACAAATTTCTTCTCAATTTCTTTCCCAATATTCTTATCTGGCCCTTTATCCATAATACCCATTTTCTTCACTTTTCATTCTTTAATCCATTTATCTGTTCTCCTAGTCATTGGGAATGATTTCAATTCTAAATCTATAGTTTCTGTTAAGTCCCAATCAATTTCCAAAAATTGTAGAGTTGTAAATTCTTCTTAAAAAGGATCTACCATAGAATCAATATCATCTTCAATACCTTCAATATTCAACTTTAGGCCCAGGATAACAATCTGTTGCAGAGAAAATCTACTCCATAGCCTTGTTAGAACCTCATTCTCATCATAGTCTTCCCAGTAATCTTCAAGATGGGGTAATGGTAAGAAATATGGTTTCATTATCAAATGATTTTTGGCAAAGCCTTTGTTTTCAAAGGTTGGTCTTCCTTTATAGAACTAGAAACTAAAATTTAACAAGTTTGTTTCTAAATTAAGGGCATCCGAGACAGTTTTGCATTCACACACACCAAGCCCAATAGGGAAACTTGTACCCATACCTAGTTTAGGTGAATACTTCTTACTCACATGGGCCACTTGCCTACATAATTATATAAATACAAAATAGTCCAATTTGTATCTTGGTTGTTTTATGGGATGCCAATGAAATCCACCCATTGTAAGATAAGTAAATCTTTAAAATTGAAAGTATAAGCTTCCAAAAATTCTAATAAGATACATTGCCTCTCCAGACAACCATTTTTTTGGAATCCCAGTGAGTTCATGGGTGATTTTCTTTAAAATATATCATTCACCTTCTTGTAATTTTTGAAGCACCTTCTTCGCAAATATGGATAGTACTCATAAATGTGAATTCCTTCAGCAAATGGTTTATGATACAAACCCTTCCATTCTCTGGTATAGGATAAATAGTAAAATAAATATGAAGACATATTAAAACAACTATGCCCAAAATGACCATTATTGAGTTGGTCATGCATTTCTTCAGTTATGATTTCTCCCCAGTCAAAAAACTGGACACTTCAAATGATTATTTGGATCAAAAAGTACATCCATTCCTTGAAATGATAAGCGTGATCAACCCCATTTACTCTTTGAAGCAACGCCACAAAATCTCTAATGTGCAGCTTAAGATGCTCTCTAGTGGGCAGTTTAGGTAACCTTGACCCTCCATTTTGGTCTTTGAATAACCAATGCTTAGCAATAACATTCCTATAAATTGGGGCTTTCTTTGAGAACATGGATCAGGATAAAGATACCATAAAATCAAAGTAAGATTTTGTTTCTAGGAGCTTTAGGGACGAAGTTATCATCTCTCTATCTATGGACAATATCACTCTGTCATCGACATCTCTGATACACCTATTCTCAACATCATATATATTGATACATTCAACAACAAGCTTAGGGTATAAAACAACCAAAGGAAAGGAAATGGCTTCAACGATGCCACTATAGATAATTTTACTCATGGTTGAGTTATTTCCTAAGTTTTTACTTCTTTATACAAAATATTCCAAGTTATACTGAATCTAGGAGGTATCACCACATTCACGAGAAAAACAGACTAACCTATGAGCATTTTCAAAGACTTGGAATGCTTTCATCATAGCTAATTAACCCACTGATACCTTTAAGTAAAAATTTAGAATTCACAAGATTGTAGAAAAATCACTAGCAGAGAGAAATCAAAATTCACCTTGAAACTGGGAAATCACCTATAGCTTTCCTGAAACTCTATGTTTGTCTTGTGCTCCTCCTCTTTAGAAAAATAATGATTATTTTATAAGAAGACGTCACTTTAAAAAGGAAATCAATCATGATATATGGAGTGACGAATTTGTCTCAATATTTTATTCATGCCACAATAGAATCCATACAAGTTTCCTAATTAATTTTTTATTAATGACCCATCATTTCATTTGTGTATCCATGTCTTTTCATCATTAGACCACTTTTCTCAAGAAAGTCAAGAAGCTTTAACAGAAAAATGTCGGGAAAAATATGTCAGTGATGAATTATCACTTTTTGCAGTTAGATGACTTGAATTGATTCAAGACTAATAAACAATTCTGGATATTTTTCGAACACAATTCCATTTCCATTAGGAAAACAATATTTTTGGAGTATACCATGAGAATTTTAACTTCCAAACAGATCCGGGGAGAAAATTGATTAAAATGGAAAAACAATGTGGAAACTAATTAAACTCATTGAGTTGTTTGAACTAGTTCAATGGGTTCAATTGATTCAAATAATTGCCAAAATTTGACCTCTTAAATATGAAAACATGGAAAGCGTTGATATACATGCGGCTTATTTAACTCGTTGAACTAATTGAAATAGTTTGCGGGGTTCAATGGGTTCAATTGGTTCAAAGACTAACATCTGACTTTTATTTTTTTTAATACAATTAACACAAGAAAGATGATGCTTCAAATTAGGGAACTTAATTTCACTGAAACTCAAGCTGACACTAAAAAAATGGCAATCTAAGGAATGAGTTAATAAAATGCTATGCAATATACTTATATATGATAATCTATAATTATGTTTCAATGGATAGTTAATCATATGATGAATGAATATATGTTGTATATTATATTGCATATGTGTCATTTGTTCTTGTTAGGAATTTACGTTGCAGATCAACTCATTAAATAAGGCATGACCAAGAAAGCACCCGAGAAGTTACTCATGAGGATCTGATCCTACAGGTAAAGAAGAGATATTGGAATCAGTCCAAGGATGAAGTTGGAAACATCCAGGATAAGATTGAGTCAATAGTGTTGAATACAATTATTCAATTGTATATTGTCATTGATGTTACACAAATGTAGTGATGTGACACATATGTCTAAACCTAACCAAGCACAATTTGTGTATGCTGAAATCTCTCAGGCATTGAAGAAGACTCCAATATTAGCTAAGTGATTTTCAGTACTAACCAAGTTCACTCAAGCATTGAAGTAAGTTTAGCTTCAACCGAGTAACATTCAGGCATTGAAGGATTACAATGCCAATTGAGTTATGCATTTAGTGTCATCCAAATAACAACAGTTTACACTTTATGTTTAATTGGTCAATTGCAGCTGACAAACTTAAGTTTTATTGTTTATTTTGAAGGGTATTCAAGCCGACTTGAAAAGACCTATCATATATATACAAGGTCAATGTTGGATTGAATGTGTGGTCAAGTTTTTTTTTTATATGAAGAATCAAGAAGTAAGAAGGGATTTTTATTAAGGACAGAATATCCAGACCGAGCTGCAAAAGAATATTTTTTTAGTGAGGATATAGTTAAAGCCAGAACAAAGATCTGAATCAACAAAGATAGTTGCTTCTTCAAATAGGTCAAACTCATTGTTACTCTCTAACAATTGTTGCAGTGATCCAAATCTCTTTATAGAATAGACTTAACAGTCTTTTCATAAATCCTCTCATAATGTGGCATTTCTACATTGAAGTGTTTGAATACCTCTAACAATGTCACTCCTAACAGGGTGATTAAAGCCTCTAACAAGGTCACACCTTACAGTGTGTTTTGTAACCTTTAACAGGGTTGGCTCCTAGCAGGGCTCACTTCAGAAGAGTGAAAAAGAGTAACTAGTTGCAATTGGTGGTTTTCCCAAATTGGTTTCCACAATAAATATTGGTTTCATTTATGTACATGTTATTTTTTTTTTATGCTTTATATTTCTACACTTACTCACTAAAGGTTAATCACATTTAATATCTTAAGATTGCTTTGTTAACCGAGAAACAACAAAATATCTTTTTTTAACCAAGCAGAGTGATAAGTTTGTTTAAGACATCTAAGGGACTTGGATTTGTTTTTGTGGTAACCAATTCACCCCTCCCCTCTTAGTTACTCAACTCATTTCCAATAATTCATATTAGAGCATTTGTTTCTTTTAGGGAAGGTTTCAAGGCTTAAGCTAAAGATCAAAGATGTCTTATAGAAGGGAGATCACCAATCTTAACAAAGACAACTTTGTTGCATGGAAATAGTTGATGAGGATACATCTATCTACTATTTGAGATACTAGTTTTAAATTCTTGGACCACAAGTATGTCGAACCACCTAGACCCATGTTTGTGGATTAGATGGTGGACATGAAGAATCATAACATAATGATGATTGATATAGATTCTTCACTCAGCTATTCAAAATTTGATGAAGTTAAGGACTACCCTACTGCCTATGATATATGGAAGAAAATACATGATATCCATGGAGGAGATGATAATGTAAAGAGAGCCAGAGTAGAGAGTCTTAGAGGTTAGTTTGATTAGATGAAAATGAAAGAAGGAGAAGTCATTACAAAATAGAGTGACAAAATAAAGAAAAGTGGCACTGCCATCAAAGCTACTGGTGGATAGATTGAAGATCATAGTTACATGCTTAGAGGGCCCATTCTTTCTTAGGGCATTGAAAGGATGCTAATTTTCATTTTGACATCCTTTGGACAGCTATTGAGGAGATTGGGCCACAAAATGTGGTCCAAGTAGTGATAGATGCAACACCTGTGTGTAGAGCTGTAGGGAGGCTTATTGAGGCAGAAGATAGACATATTTGGTGGACTCCATGTTGTGTGCATGCCATGAATAATGCACTCAAGGACATAGGGAAGATTGACTAGATTAAGGGAGTGGTAAACGATGCTAGAGATGTGCAGATGTATATCTGCAACCACCACACTTCACATGCACTCTTCAGGAGCTTTGCGAAGGAGTTCTTGAAACCAGTTGAGACCAAATATGCATCCTATCACAAATTGATGAGGATGAGGATGCTTCAGATGTAGGGCTGGTTGGTGTTCCTTTCACGGCTCTTGACCTTGGAGAGTCTGATAGTTCCGGTGATGATGAGTTTGCCGAAGGTATTGAGAAATTTAATTCCTATCTATGCAATTAGAGTCTCGCCTATTCAAGAGATAAGGTGCAGTAATGATATAAATCTAGATGCATTTGTTGGAAGGCTTACATCTTTTGAGTTGGAAAATTTTGAAAATTAATCTCCTAATCCTTGCAATTTTGACTTTGCATTCAAAGCCAAATTAAGTTGTGGTAAGATGGATATGTTAGGATTGGATAATACTGAGAGGTGGGGTGAATTATTATTATAGTACTTTATTAAATTCTTCAAACATTTAAATATTAACCATAAAATTTTTGTAAAGAAAAGAACATAAGAAAATGACATAATACTCATAACACCATATTTTTTTTCGAGGAAACCTTGGCGAAGGGAAAACCTCGATGGGGATGGTACCCACAAGCATGCACTAAAGTATAATGTCCCTATAAGGAGACCTAGCCCTGTTCGGAGCTGAATATTACATATTACATTTCCTTTTTAGAGGAATAACAACCCTATTAAAGGTTCACAACACCTTGTTAGGGGCCAACTAAGCTTACAACCCTTACAATATATTCCAGGTTACAAAGTGTTCTCAGTCATGAACAAAAACAAGAAACACTGGTGCTTAGATAGTTCCTTTATAGTTCTTCATTGATCTCTACCATTCTCTTCTCTTCTATCCACTCAAAAACTCATCTAACTTTCCAACAAACTCTCTTACAACTACTACACAACCTTTATCAAAAATATTTTACATATATATGTCACAACTTTACAAAGTCAGCTCTCAATATGAATATTACAAATATTAATTAAGTCGGCCTTCAATAAAAAATACAATTAATATAGTAAACACTAAATTCATAGTCGACACTCTTGCATAGTCAATGTGGAGGTTATCAACAACCAAAATACAACTTTGATTGTCTTGAGTCCAAGCCATACTCCCTCAATCTTCGCTACTGTCAAACTGCTCTGTTTCGATGTTCTATTGTAGTATGTCTATCTTCAATTTTGTCTAACTCACCGTAGACTCAACCAAAACAAAATTTGTCTTAGGTGGAGTCCATACATACCCCATACTATCTTCCTATAATCTCACTTTCCCTAAATCATCTATCTTGATCTTTGACACCCAAAACACATCTGTATCTCTACTTCTACACTTAGTCAATTTCTAAATCACCAAAACTTATCTTTTATGGAATCGGTCTGAAACCTAGATGTATTTCCATAAATGACAAACAAAAATTAAATCACATTTACACAAAATTCATTACTTTCCAACAATCTCTCCCTTTGGCATTGATGGAAACACTTGCCAAAAAAAATGAATAAGTGTTCCAACGAATTTGTCTCCTCTATAATCTTTCTTTTTCTTTTCTCTTTTCTTCTCTATATAATATCTATATATATTTTTCTTCTCTTCTCCCCCTTTGAAAACAATGAAAAAGGTGCATATACAACAAAAGGTTTAATTCTTGCTCACCAGTTTCAAAATATCCTAAAAGGAATCTTCCATGATCTTCACTTCTGCAGTCCATGTATTGAACAAAATTTGGCTAATGTGAATTAAGCCATTCAGTGCAAATCATGTGGTCTCAGCTTCTTTCAAGTCTATAGGAAAAAAATTATCCAGTGAATCTGTCACTTTCTCCAAGTCAGAGAGATGAACCTCAAGTATTGATAACTTAGGAGTGATAAAGCTTTTCAACAAACTGAACCTTGTCAATACTCTCCCTTTCTCATTATCTAGTACACTGAGTTTAGCCAAAATCCTTGTAACTTCTTTGTCTATCTCTATGGTGGATTTTTAAGATGTTTCACAACCATCCATCATATTATTCAGTTTTTCCCTATCTTTGGCAATAATGTCTTCTACATCCTGAATATGCCTTATTGGATTCATGCAATAACTGAACAATTTTCTCCCATGTCCAATGCAGCTTCTTGCATTTGTAAAGAAAGTCTTCACAATGCATAAATCCCATGTTATATATTTGTAGACTGTTGTTAGCTTTTTCTCTGAGTAGGTCTTCTCTACCTTTTCCTCTGCTGTCTTTAGTAGGTTCTCATAGTGCCCATCAAATTCATCAAGTGTGATTCTCAGATTCTCAATGTCATCTTTATTATGGAAAAAAATAGGTGTTGGAAGCAATTTGTTTATAGTATCAATTTCTCTTGTGATTATTTTTTCCTTCTTATCTCCTTTCTATACTGACCTTTCCTTTTCTTTGTCCAAAGCAGTAAATGCCATTTTTACTAGCTCTACTTCATCCATGCTGTCAACATTTACATCACTACTTGCCAACAATGAGATGGATGATGTGTTTACCTCTTTCTTTTCATCCTCTTTCTAATCTATCTTCTTCCTTCTTATGTTCCTCTTCCATTTTCTATTCCTCTTCCTTCTTCTTTTCTGCCTCATCTGCCACAAAAGTATCCATATTCCCTGAAAAAGGGTCCTTCTCATCTTGAGAGGTGTCAAGAGTTATTGCTACACTAGAAACATAGAAATATGGTGATGGATCTTCTTCGATCTTCTTAGTAGATGTCTTTTTTTCCTTAGATCTCTCACTCATTCCCAATTGTGTGGGAGATGTGGTCTTAGGAGGTGAGGGCTTGCTAGAAGTAGTGCTCATCAGTATCTTCTCTAGTTCCTTCTGAGTTTCCTTAGTGACTTCATCATATTTCCTCGCCATGATTTTCAATAATCTCACCATGGTCCTTAGTAGAGGTTTTAGTTCTTTGTATATTTTTTCCCTTTCTTGGACTGATATCACAGGCAACATGTTATCTATTTCTTGGTTTCTAATTCTATCATCTTCAATTTGTGCAACATGTTTTCTTATTTCCAATCTCCCATAAAGGTCTATGGGTATGCTTCCTTCAATCTCTAATAATGTCTTCTTAAAAGTAAGTAGGCGCTCTATCACAATGTCCTCAATCTTAAGTTTGTCTACCTCTTCATACCTGATATAATATTTATCAATGGTAACCAATTTTACTTTCTCTAATGCTCTCTTATCTAGTATCTTCAAGTTAGGTTTCCAAATGTGTTTTTATGTTTTCTTCTCTTCTCTTGTTGTGCTCTACTCTTTAGGTGATGTATGCATTCTTGATCTTGTTACTCTAGAAGTGACATTTTTAGTTTGAGCTATTTTCTCTTAAGGAGGAGGTGGACTGTCTACCATGATTACCTTGGGAGTGGGAGGGGCTATGGTACTTCTACTTGCAAGTCCAAGAGACCTTTCTATCATCTTCTTTTTGACTTCTTTAAGTTCCTCTTCTGTCAATCCAGCTTTAACTCCACAATCATGTACAAGATTTTGTATTTTTCTCTTCCTCAGTCCTCTAGTCTATTCTTCTCTCACATTTTCTAAATTTTCTTCATAAGCTCCACATATTTCCTCTATTGTGTCAATATCTAATGCAAGGACATGTTCTACTTGCATGGTAAGCACTTCGAAACTCACTTCATAACCCATGGGATAACATCATTTCTTCCTAGGTATGACTACTTCAAAACATACACAATAAATTTCAACCATGAAACATATTGTATCTTTTTATTTCTCAACAATGTCTTCATGTATTATGTACCTTGTCTTCATTTGTCTCTGTAGTATCTTGATCATACCAAATAATTCACCATAACCCAAGTAGCATTCTATGTTTTGTAGCTCTGTGAAATCAATATGCCTGTGGGTACTCCAGACTTCCAAACACTAGGATGTAAACTAGGAAACTTGTGCTCAATATGAATGAGCATATGCATCAACAATGAGACAAACCTTAAGGTTTTCAATTTTTCCTTCTTCACAAGCTTCACATTCTCAAGGAGTTTTTGTGCCAGAACTTTGCATAGATTATACTATATATTTTCCTTCACCATTCTCCATGCCATCATGATGACTCCAATAGATACTAAATTAGGTATGCTAATGTAGTAGAACTTGTACCCAAGTATCATCGCAATCAATCTTACATCTTGTTGAAAGATGTAATTTACTGTCATTGCCCGTCTGTCCCATTTGGAATGAGTTAGGGTTTCAAATTCTTTCTTCACATGTTTCTCCACAATAGGAATGACTTTGGTGTTGTCCAATCCAGTGATTTCATGGATTAGATCACTACAAATATTCATAGGTTGATCACCAATCCACATAAACTAATCATGAACCCTACTTAACAATACTTTGAGCCATTCATCTTCATTGAATTCACATAAATCCAGAATTCTCATTATGCTTAGTTGATTGATATGTTTGTATTCTTCTCTCATGAATCCATTGTCAGTCATATACTCCATCTTAGTTGATATATCATCAATTCCCAATATGTCATACTTACAATTTTTGTAAGCCCTAATATCTTCTACATGTAACATGTCATACGGGGTTTTGGAAAATGCTCCCTCTAGATCCTCTTCACATGATTTGAATAGATGTTTCTTAAACCTATACCTAGTTCTATTTGTAACATCAAAAATAATAGGTGCATCCATGGCTAGATGATGTAAAATACCTTTCTTTTTCTGAATTCTGACTTTATCCTTCAATCGATCATGCATGGCCAACGTAGAATAAGCTAAACTTCTCTTCTATCTAATTTCCTTAGCTCGCTCTTTGTCAAATGGTAAAGAGACAATTCATAAAGTGGTGCTTTATACAAGTTAAGTTGTGAATTTAATTTTCACTTAAAATTGTCCAGTCGGCTGTTAGATCTCACGAACAAAATATGTGTTGTTGGAAATTTGACTTCCTAAGGATGCATGACTCATTCTTGTGTTGTCATCATGGCAAAAAAGTCATGTTTAGTTTCTGTCATGAAAGACAAAATGACTAAGTATGGAAAATAGGGCAGACAGAGATACTCAGCGATCAGCACATCAGTGCATGTGTGAGAGATCAAGTTAGCATATGCATGTTCAGATATATGTTGTATGACACCTATACATGCTACATCTAGACACACATAGTATGAAACAATAGTATGACAAAGTTACAGGCAGATTAGTAGACCATCAGTCCAGAAGACACAGCATGGGAGCCGACTACTGTTTTGATCAGCATGAATTATTTTGTAACATAATGGCTAAGCGCCTTTGGTTATATGATTGTAATAATGTAATTAGCATTGTAGTAAACATGCCTATTCCAACTTGTTTGGAAGCGTTGTATATTTTGTTTTAGGGCCGACTAGAGTTTTGTTTTGTATCGTGCCTATTCAAATATGAACATATAAGTATGTAATGTAAAGATATGTTACAAGAGTTGATTATTATTTAAGAGGAAGATACAAAGGGTTAGTATAATGAAGTCACTATATGATATAGCTCTTTAAGAGAGTAAGAACATTCGCGCATACATGGAACTGATCAGACAACAGTGTCATCATAGCAGTTCATTTTGATATAGTGCATATCATCTTTCAGAAGGTTGTAGCCTTGATCCTATTGGGCAGTGAGCCTAGGAAGTGAGCCATATACCTTTAATAGGGTTTTGTAAAAGACTCCTAATAGGGTTAGACCTTTAACTAGGTCATTGTACTCAAATTGTAAAGAATGCTTCTAACAGGACAAAGGAACTTTAACAGGTTCATTATACCTAGTACAATATTTGTGGGTACTAATTCCCATTGGGGTTTTCCTCTGATCAAGGTTTCCCCATAATCATATCATGTGTTATGAGTTCTTATGTTAAGCTTCATTCTATGTATGTTTGATTTATGTTTAAGTTGTTGAAAAGTAATTAATTGACAAACACTGATTCACCCCCCCTCTCAGTGTTTCTAACAATTGGTATCAGAGCTCTGGTCCTTAGAAAATAAGTTTAACCACTTGAGGAGATCATGGACTTAGCTGAAGCAAAACATTTGAAAAAGAATCTTGAAGCATCTCTTGAAGATCTTGATAGATCTGAAAAAGAAAATGAAGAACTTAGACTGAAAGTTGACGACTCACAATTGCTTATCAAGAAACTAAGAAAAGATTTGAAAGATTGTTCTACAAGTGACTTAGGGAAAATGATAAAAAATCTCAATGAAGAAAATATGTCTCTAAAAGATAAAGTTGAGAATCTGGATGAACAGCTAGCAGACAGCCAAATTTCTATTGAAGAAAAGATCAAATAAAGTAAACAACTGGATGATAAAATTTTAAAAGCAAACATGAAAGTTCTGGAATTGGAACATAAAAAAGAAGTTGGAATCTGAATTAACAGAGGCAAAGGATAAGATTGATAAACTCCACACAAGTTCTGATTCACTTCAATCTCATCTCAATGCACAAAAGTAAAAAGGTGACACTAGTGGTCTTGGATTCAATATAACATCAACTGAAGTCAATTAATTACAAGAAAGAGAGAAACCTCATGAAGCATCTTCAGAAGCAAGGAAAGTTGAAAATGTTGAAGAGATTAAATCAAATCTACCTAAAAGGGAAATCAAGCAAGTTAACAGAACTTGTTATGCATGTAACAAACATGGTCATTTGGCAAGAGATTACAAAGAGGTAAGACCTTTTAATGGTTATTGTTTCTCTTGTAATAAATTTGGTCACAGGGCTATACATTGTAGAACAAATCAAAGAAATCAGTCACAACAAAATCAAATAAGAATGAATCAAAACAATCAGAGAAATCAAGCTCAAAGGAATCTGCAGAACACTACATGTTAGATATGTAACTACAATGGACACACAGAAAAGTAATGTAGCATGATGAACAAGAGCATCAAACCTCCTATCATTTGTCACACATGTGGAAAGGCTGGACACATCTCAAGGTTTTGTAGTTCCAAAACTCAAAAGCAAGAGGATCCTAAGAAATCAATATTTGAAGAGAAAGGAGAAGTTAAGTTTATTCAAGAAAATGAAGATTCAAGCAAAATTTGGGTTGAAGTAAAGAAGGACAATGATGTTGACAAAGTAGTTGATGCATCCCCAGTGGACGCACCCTCTACATCTTCTTGAATAGACCTTCTTGGTCTTAGGGAGAGCTATTCTAGCTCAGGACCCCTGCACGGTTGGTATACTCACCTCTGAGTATGTGCCTATTAAATCATAGTTACAAGAACATAATATTGTTATGTGCATTCACGCACTGTCTAAAATGCATCAGGATCTAAGTTTCAAAATCTCTAAGTAATTTGTGTATGGTTGCAAACATTAAATGCGGTAGATTGTATAAAAGAAAGTAAGTGTTTGATCTTCCTCACACTTGCATTCGAGAGCAAAAAATTTGGAAGAGATGTTAGCATAGCCACTCATATGGGATCAATGATGAAACCTGATTACACATTCAAGGATGAGTTTGCGCACTTGACAGATAACCCTATTTTCAAATACTCGAATGCACATGAGTTTGATGAGCCAGAATGGGTGAAGATTTTGTTAAGCAGAATACATGATGATCTTTATTGGATTGGTGAGGTCCCTATGCACATTACTACTGACCTAATCCATGAATTAACCAGACGTCCCAAGACTAGACCAGTTTTTCCTACTGGTAAGGATGTCAAGAAAAAAATTGAGCAAGTTTGCCTATCTAGAAGTGACAAGCGCGGAATGACAGTTGACCCTATCAAAGAAGATGACATAAAACTATTAACAATGATACTTGGGTATAAGTTTTAGCAAGAAAGTAGGTTGAACAATGTCTCTGCAACAACAGTCCTAGTAGCTATCAGAATGGTGAAGGACAACACTCAATACAACCTATGTGAGATCTTGCACGGTCAATTGATTGACAACATTCGAATCATCAAGCATGAAAGGAGCAAGAAATTCAGGTTTGGATCTCTGATCATTTACTTGTATTTCCATATAGTTGGAAAGGTTGCAAACCTTTACCTAGACAGGAGCAAACCCACAATGTCTTAGATTTCTCTTAAGGTCACTTTAGAGAGCAGTACAAGGGATGCCATAGATATGGATATAAAGACATTCAGGATCAAAATGCAGAATAGGTTCAGACTATCTGAGAAGATAGTTGAAAAATATAAGGATACCATATGTTTCATGGTAGAAACAAATTGCACATGCATGGAGGCAGTTGAACCTAGAACCAAATGGATTCATCCTCTTGGTTACGAAGTGGAAGAACATGTGTTAGAAGGATATGCGCAAGTTCTATTATCTGCGCCCAAAGATCCTAATGAGCCTAGGTGGGGCACCTACAGAGAGAAGACCAATGAAGTGGATACTATCCTACACAGTGCTGATAATAAAAGGAAAGCATCTAGAATTACATCTAACATACTAAAAGTTCATGGAGTCACTCAAGAAGATCTTGACAAAGCAAGAGATGCCAAGATAGAAAAAGAACTTGAGAAAGTTGAACAGATCTAGAAGAAAAATAAAGTAGAGAGAACCTCTATGCCCTCTACCACCATTGATTTAGACTCATCCCAACTATCTACACCAAGCAAGAAGACTAGAGGAAGAAAACAGGCGCACACAAATCACCCATCCTCAAGGAACACTCGAAGCAAAGTAAATAATACTCAAGCTCCTCCTGAGGTAGGATTTAGACCTAGTCCAAATGTTTTGAGGAACATGATTGTAAATGAAGGGAGATTAGATACACTTTCTAAAGTCTATGACAAATATCAAGAAATTGATAAGACTGAGATACATTCTATGATCATATCTCATATGATCAAGTTT
>MU224845.1:2446483-2459483 GCA_018584345.1 Thuja plicata | reverse complement strand
ATAATTGATAGTGGTTGTTCTCACCACATGACTAGTGATAAAACAAAATTTGAACATCTTGAGCACTATGATGGTGGGAGTGTCAGATTTGGGAATAATGAACCTTGCTATGTGAAAGGTAAAGGTTATATTTCTCTAAATGAAGGAATCAAATGTTATAATGATTATTGGGTTGAAGGACTAAGGCATAATATACTAAGTGTGGCATAGATGAATAACATTTGTTTCAAGGTAGAATTCATGAATGGTAAGGCCAAGCTCCTCGATGGTAATGGAAACCTAGTTGGAACTGGAAAGAAAAAAAAAGGTAATCTATTCTATCTTGATCTCAATGAAAGTTCATGTTTTATTGCACAAGTAGAAGAAATTTGGTTATGGCATAGAAGATTGTGTCATGTGAATTTTGATAACCTGATCAACATAAGAAAGAACAAAAGAGTAAGAGGTATTCCTATTTTGAAGAAACCTGAATTGGAAATATACAAACAATGTGAAATTGGGAAGATGGGTAAAACTACTTTCAAGAGAAATAATTACAATACTGAAGAAGTCTTGGAGTTGATGCATATTGTTCTATGTGGACCAATTGGAACAACAAGTTACACTAGAGACAATTATTTCATTCTATTTGTTGATGATCATTCCAGAATGATGACGATTATGTTTCTCAAAGAAAAATCAAAATCTTTTCAGAAGTTTAAGTGGTACCTTGCCAGAGTTGAGAAGGAAACAAGAAAGAAACTAAAATGCCTAAGATCTGCTAGAGAAGCTGAATTCATTTCTAATGATTTTAGTGAATTATTTAATGAAAGAGGAATCAAGAGACAAGTATCTGCCCTTGGTACACCACAAAAAATGGAATAGCAGAAAGAATAAATAGATCTATTATGGATTGTGCAAGAACCTTGATGATTGAAAATAATGTAGCAATCAAATAATGGAAGGAAGCTATCAGCACTGCAATTCACACCTTGAACAAATTTCAACTAAAGAAAGAGAGAAGTGAAGAACAAAGCAGTAAAGAGCTTGGGGAATACAGGAACTTTGTGTATTATAAACCTGATACTATACCTAAGACACAAGAAATGGTGATTGGACATAAACCATGTCAACCACTGAATTCATTAGCAAAAATTTGTTACAACCTGAGCTGCTAACAGAGGTAACTGAGTCATAGACAGAGGAAACTGAGTCTCAGAAAGAGGAAACTGATTCTCAGAAAGAGGAAACCTAGTCTAAGATAGAGGTAACTGAGTCTCAGGTAGAGGAAAATGAGTCTCAGTCAAAAGAGTAAAATATAATGTTTGAGAATGGTGAACCAAGTAATGCAAGTCCAGAATCAAAGAAGAAGGAACCTATACTTTCCAAATATGTCAGAAGGCATCATGCACCTGAGAAAATAATTTGAGATTAGACAGAAGGTATAATGAAAAGAAACAAACTTAAAGGTACATGTTTTCTTAGTGAAATTGAACCTAGATCCATTAAAGATGCTTTGAATGATGGAAATTGGACAGAAGCCATGAATGAAGAGATTGAGTAGATAGAAAAGAACAAAAGGTGGAATCTTGTGGCTAGACAAAAAGACAACAATGTGATTGGTACAAAGTGGGTTCTTAGAAACAAGTTGAATGAAAAAGTCAATGTTTCTAGAAATAAGGAAATATTAGTGTGTAAAGGATATTATCAAGAATAGGGTATTGATTATTGAGAAAAAATTTCTCATGTTGCGAGACTTAAAGGAGTCACAACTCTTCTAGCATATGCAACACATAAAGGATTCAAGGTATACCAAATAGATGTAAAATTTGCATTCTTGAATGGAATTCTAGATGACGAAGTCTATATTGAGCAACCTAAAGGTTTTTTTTATCCTAAAAAAAGGAATATGGTTTGCAAATTGCACAAACCTTTGTATGGATTGAAGCAAGATCCTAGAGCTTGGTATGAAAGATTTCATGGCTACCTGATAAGTATTGGATTTATGAGAACTAATGATAATAGTAGGTTGTACATCAAAGGACCTCATAACAAGATACTATTAGCAGAGATATTTGTTGATGACATACTACTCATTCGACATGATGATAATTTATGCAAATAATTCTTTGAAGCTATGAGTAAGGAATTTGAGATGTCTATGTTTGGATAAATCAAACTCTTTGTTGGTTTACAAGTTCATCAGATGAACGATGGTATCTAAATACTCAATCTAAATACATCAAAGAAATACTAAAGAAATTTGTAATGGAAGATTCCAGACCAGTTGGGACACCTATGTCTATTGGACATAAGTTGTCTAAGGCTGATGAGTCAGAGGAGGTAAATCATACTACCTACAGATCCATGATTGGTAAACTTCAATATGTTGTTCACACTAGGTCTGATATTACATTATTAGTTGGTATTGTTGCAAGGTTTTCAGCTAATCCTAGAGAGAATCATTTTATGGCTATAAAAAGGATTCTAAGATATCTTAAGGGCACATAAGACTATGGATTATGATATAAGTAAGGAGGAACCTTTGATTTGATGAATTGTACTGATGTTGTTTGGACAAGAAGTGTTTCTAATAGAAAGAGCACCAGTGGTGGAGCATTCTTTCTTGGAAAGAGGTTAGTATCTTGGACCATAAAGAAATAGAATTTCATCTCTTAGTCTATAGAAGAGGCAAAGTATGTTGCTGCAATAGTGAATTGTTCAAATATCATATGGTTCAAATAGTTTTTGTTAGGTATAAAGGAGGAAATCAAAGAACCAGTTATCATCTACTGTGATAACACTAGTGCTATTAACTTTTCAAAGAACCATGTGATGCATACTAAGGCTAAGCATATTGCAATAAAGTGTCATTTCTTGAGTGAATTGGTTCAGGAAAAGGAAGTAAGGTTGGAATATGTGAATACTAAAGAACAAATTGGAGACATATTCACAAAACCTTTACCTAAGGATGCATTCTTGTATCTTGGAGTAAATCTAGGGGTGATTACCCTAACTGAGGCTTGCTAAAGAAACATTTAGTGATGCATAAACTGAGCTATAGTGAAGATCTAACAAGTTGAAGTATATTTCCAGAGCTTACTACATATGAATCAGTACATCAAGTACATTACAACTTCATTGGATAGAGTCTTTGTCATTGGATGTCAAAGATGGAGAGATTATTAATGTCATGCCAAAGAAATTATTGAGGAAGAGATTATTGATGATAGAGGGAGAAATTTTATCAGAAACAGTTATTGTGAAGACAAAGGGAGTTTTCTGGATAAGAATTAGAATGAAGCTAAGGACATTAATAATATTATTATTGTTTCTATTGCTCTAGAATTCTTGTTTAATGACATGTTGTGTTTCCATCAATGCCAAAGAGGGATATTGTTGAAGACAATTATTCAATTGTATATTGTCATTATTGTTACACAAATGTAGTGATGTTACACATATGTCTAAACCTAACCAAGCACAGTCAGGGTATGCCGAACTCTCTCAGGCATTGAAGAAGACTCCAGTATCATCCAAGTGATTTTCAGTACTAACCGAGTTCACTCAAGCATTATAGTAAGTTTAGTGTCAACCGAGTAATGGTCGGGCATCAAAGGATTACAGTGCCAACCAAGTTATGCATTTAGTGTCAGTAAACTATTAACAATTTATACTTTATGTTTATTTGGTTAATTACAGCCGAAAAACTTTAGTTTTATTGTTTATTTGGAAGGGTATTCAAGTTGACTTGACAAGACCTATCATATATATACAATGTCAAGGTTGGATTGAATGTGTTGTAGAGTTTTTTTTTTATATGAACAATGAAAGCGAAGTAAGACAAAATTCTAATTAAGGAAATAATATTCAGATCGAGCTGCAAAAAAATATTTGATCAGTGAGTATCCAGTTAAATACAGAATAGAGATCTGAATTGGCGAGGATAGTTGCTTCTTCAATTAGGTCAAACTTTTTGTTACTCTCTAACAATTGTAGCAGTGATCCAAATCTTCTTACAGAGTAGACTTAACAGTCTTTTCATAAATCCTCTCACAAGGTGGCATTTCTACATTGAAGTGTTTGAAGACCTCTAACACGACCACTCCTAACAGGGTGATTAAATCCTCTAATAGGGTCACCCCTTACAGGGTGTTTTGTAACTTTTAACAGGGTTGGCTCCTAACATGGCTCACTTCATAAGAGTGAAAAATAATTAGTTGCAATTGGTGATTTTCCCAAATTGGATTTCCATGGTAAATCTTGGTGTCATATGTACATGTTATTTGTTTTATGCTTTATGTTTCTGGACTTAATTACTAAAGGTTAATCACATTTAATATCTTAAGATTTCTTTGTAAATTTTGCAACAACAAAATATCTTTTGTTAACCGAGCTGAGTGATAAGTTTGTTTAAGACATCTAAGGGACTTGGATTTTTTTTGTGGTAACTGATTCACCCCTCTCCTCTCAGTTAATCAACTCATTTCCAACAAATAGAATGTCCTTAATGCTAAGAAAATTGAGGAAGTAGTGGGAGTTATATTTATTCTTCATGCTCATTGAATAATTTCTTGTTCCTACCTTTCTAGATATGTTTACTCCTACTTCTTAGTTGAAATAATGTATCCACCTCTTCTCTTGGTGTGATTAGTTAGTAGTTAAGTTTGATTTTATAAATAAGTTCCACTCTCATGTGTGAGAGGTAGGAGGCAAAAATGAATTTCATAATAACAATCTATTTTATTTCAGATTTATGAATACAATCAAATTTATTCTTACATGAATGCAATAATAGAGTTTTGAAGAATCATCTTTGGTAATTGAATTCTGGATACTAGCTCAAGAGGGTCCACTTGTTGGGTAATCCTTAGCATTATTTGTTTTAATTCCTGCAACTCAAAGTTTTAAGTTCTGCTATTTGTTTTTTCCTCTAGCCAAAGAAGGTAGAGTAGTACATGCCAGATTTATACCAAGCTTTTGTTTTCTAAGCCATGTGAGTTCAACATTAGAATTTTAGCATCAGTATCTCAGTTAAGTTACTCTGTAACATTTTTTCTTGCAACAATAGAATAATTTCTCTTTCAAGTATTTGTTTCCTACAACTTAGGAGATAGCATTTCTTTAGTAGGCACATAGTGCATATATTTTGTAGTCCCATTTCAAGTATATGTCCTTGGGTTGATGATTAAATGATCCTACATAATGAGAAAGATAGCTACTTAGATAGGATATCCAATCCCTGAGTTGAGTTTTCAACTGATATATTGATCGCTTTGTGAGGTCAAGCATTTTTGGCATTATTTTAAATGATGGTGTCAAGCTAAGGACCTAATACAATCATTTGTAGAAGTTAATTCAGTTTCATTCTTTTCATTCATATTATATTTTAGTTAGAATTCATTTTCAAACGTTGAAGCTATGTTCATGCATAGAAGAAGGAGAAATTTTTTAGGAAGATTCCTTCCCAATTACCCCAACAATCAGTAATGAGACCTCTTTGTTCCACAAGATGAAGAAGAAAAAGAAGAGGAAGATGACCCTTTTTCTGATGCTATTCTAAACTTGTCCACCTCCTTGTCATCCTCAAAAAATGAGCCCTTTGGCCTTCACATTTTTGAAGAACCTCTTGACTTGAACCCATTTGATAAAATCTTAGAGAATTTTCATATTGAACACCTTAAACATCCTAACCATGAAGAAGAAGATAATAAATTGGCTTTAGTAGTCTTCCAACCAAGAGAGCCACCAACAGTGGTAGCTCCTCGTACATTTCCATTTCCCATCATTGATCAACATGACAATAAAAATCTCAACAATATTACCTTTTATGTCCTTCCCAAGTGTTATGGCCTTCTAACAAAGGATCATGATACATTTCTATTTGATTTTTATATCCTCTATAGGATCTATGACTAGACTATTGATTCTCATAGGCTTAAATTATTTCTTGCAAATCTTAAGGAGTTGGCATTGAGATAGTTTATGGGCCTAAGATGTGATTTTTTCCATAACTAGGATGAGATGAAGACTGCATTCTTCAAAAAGTATAAAGAGTACTATAGGGGAATTGACATGACATGCGATTACATATTCAATATAACACAACAAAGGATGAAATCCTGGAGGACTATGAGTCTTGGTTCTTTTTTAGTCTTCAAAAGAACACTGAACATTAGCTCAATCAAGACTCCAAAAAAATGTTCTTTCTTAGAGGAATCAATGAAGGATTCATTGAAGATCTATACCTAATGGAAGGGGGAGATATAAATCTTTCTACATGGGATGACATAAAGAGGATATATCTAAATTACTCTATATTTTTTTCCAAGAAAGGAAGAGCATATAAATCTACCATAGGAAAATCAAATGGTACTAGCGCTTCATGGATAGAGATAACCCATCTTCTATCAGATTTTAAGTATGACATTATTAACAATATGGAAATACAATTAGACACCATGCAAGAAAATAATAAACATGAGGAAGCTAATGCTATCCTAGAATAATTATTCCCTCAGTGTAGATAAAAGAAAAGAGGTTGCAGATGCAAGAGGATGGCTAACTTGGAGACTAAGTAGCTCCCTATTGAATTCAAGCCAATAGAAGGAGATGATGAGAAAGTTTTCTTTGTTTCATAAAGGAGGCCATGGGCTCCAAGACAAGGTATTCCCCAAGACCCTTTAAATTTAAGTGGTCCTTATTATAATAATGAATGGAAACCTTCTTTTGGTTATCAGTCTCAAGCTTTGAATAATCCCCAACCTCAGTGGCAAAATTACTAATATCCTTAATGGAAAAAATCCCCAAGGGAGATAGAATAAATCTCAAGGGGAATGAAAGCCACCACTGGGTAAGTAGAAACATAATGCATAATGGAGAGGAGGCCAAAAATATCTAAATCAATCCTCTGGATTCTTGTAGCCACCTCCTCAGCCACAACATCAGACACTTATGCCACCCGCTATAGCTAAAGCAAATCCTCCAAGACCAACTTAACTACCCACTCAACCTCAACCAAATTCTAATAATAAATATTAATTATAGAACCAACTTATCTACTCAGTAGATCCTAATCAATACCATTCTTATACCTTAAATATCATTGATATTCATATGCAGTATGCGACTAGATTTCCTACACCAACTTCACCTATCATAACTTGGAGACTAAGAAGCTACCTGCTGAATTGAAGCCAATAGAAGAAGATGATGATAAATTTTTCTTTGTTTCACAAAGGATTCCATGGGCTCCAAGAAAGGTATGCCCCATTACCCTTTAAATTTTAGTGGTCCTTATTATAATAATCAATGATAACCTTCTTTTGGTTATCAATCTCAACCTTGGAATAATCCCCAACCTTGGTGGAAAAATTACCAACATCCTCAATGGAAAAACCCCCAAGGGAGCTGGAAGCAACCTCAAGGGGCATGGAAGCAACCACTGGGTAAGTGGTAGTAGAATCCATAATGGAGAGGAGGCCAACAATGGCCAAATAAATCCTTTAGATTCCTATAGCTACCTCCTTAGCCACAACAACAAGCACTTATGCCACCCCTATAACTAATGCTAATCCTCCAGGACCAACTCATCTATCCACTCAAGCTTAGCCAAATCCTAATAATAAATCTAAGTTATAGAACCAACTTGTCTACTCAGGAGGTCCTAATCAATACCATTCTTATACCTTAAATATCAATTATATTCATCTATGGCCTGGGCTTACATTGCCTACACCAAATTCCCCTATCATAACTAAAATATCATCTAATGGGCCTACTCCATCAAATTTTTCTCATAAGCCTATTCAAGTAGACCTACTTAAGGCATCTGAGCTCCCTAAGAAATCAAAACTACCTTTTCCAAAAAGGCTAGAAGATGAAGTACCTAAACCTACTGAAGAAGAAGTCTTTGATATACTTGATAAGCTTAAACACATTCATGTCCAAATTCCACCTTTTTAATAAATCAAGTATGTACCTACTTATGGAAAAACTATCAAAGAATCTTGTGTAAGGAATCCTGGGAGGAAGAAAAAGTATCCCAAGACATTCCATGACTTAGGATAGCTAGCAAACATTATTCTTGGAAAAGTAGTTGTTCCCAAATATTTTGACCCTGGCAGCCATGTTGTAGAGGTCATTATTAATGTAAAATCAGTAAAGAATTCCCTGATTGACCTAGGTGCATCTATCAATGTCATGACTAAATATATTATGCAACAACTTAGCATTCCCAACCTTACGACTACTCCTAGTGTCCTGTAGCTTATAGACAGTTCCAGAGTTAAGCTTGATAGAATGGTGGAAGATATAGTTGTAACATTGGACTCTTGGTCATACCGTGTAGATTTTATGATCCTTTCTTCTAAAGCCACACTTGGGGGATATCCTATCATTATAGGTCGGCTTGTTAGTCCAATTAAGCATTGAAGTTGTGATTAGTATTCAATCACTCAAAATGGACAGTCGGTAATAGAGTCACAAACAAGATAGTCGATATAATCACTAAAGTTCAGAGTAAACTGAGAGCATTGATCATGCCTAGAGTTAATCGAGTGCAGTGATTACCGAGCACATAGACTTTACTGAGCAATAGACAACACTGAGCACCAAGAGATAACATTAACCGAGTGGACTAGAGGCAACATAAAAGTTTTTTATGGCACACCATTCTATATAACATCTTTTTTTCAACCTAGATAATGGTTTAGAAAGATTGAGGAGAGCATTAATTATGGATTTACAACATTAATTGTTTATATCTCCTATGTTTAGATGATCAAGGTAAATTATGTACACCATTGATCTTAGGTTAGGGATGTAATTGTTAAGCCCTAATTAGGACATAGAGTTTGATATATATAAATTTATAAATGTCATTTTGTAATGTATGTTGATCAAGAAATGATCAAGTAGCCACCATACTACAGACATCAAAGATTAGACAAGGGTTTTACGGATGGAGCCTACATTGCAGTAATTAGTTTTCATAATAGAGGCAAGGCAACTGAGTAGAGTAGAGAAGAAGGTATTATCATTCACATTGAGGTGATATGTTTTGTATGTACTTAATGGATCTGTATCAGCATAATTGAGATTGCATATGTTTTAGATCAAATTTATGTTACTCTCTAACAATTGTAATAGACCCCAAATTCTCTTAATAGAGTAGAATTAATCATCTTTTTGTAAATCTCTTAACCAATTGTACACATTATTTGTGTTGCTAAATCCTCTCATGAGGTAGATCTAATTGATCTCATTGTTACTCCTAATAGGGTAAGATCATCAGAAGTGATCATTCTTTGTAAGATTTAACATGCTACTTTATTTACTACAGTAGTGAAGTTTTCTGGGTCTCATCCCCAATGTAGTTTTTACCTTCTAATAGGGGTTTTTTGGGATACCAAAATACTAGTGTCATGAGTACTTAATTTCGTGTATGTGTATTGTTTAATTTATATGCATTTACATTTCAGTAGTGATACTATATGTTTGGTGCATGAAATCTACTCAGTCTGAAATTATTACAGAACTAGTGTTTACAAAGATTTGATTAAAAAAAATTTAAGGTTACTAATTCACCCCTCCCCTCTTAGTACACACCTCTCCATTATCCCAAAAATTGGTATCGGGGCTAGTTCTCTTGTTTAGAAGGTTTAATCGCTGAAGAGAAAAGATCTTATAATGGAAAGGTATACACTTGACAAAACTTTTGAAAATCAAAAGTTACAGTTGCAGATCTATGTCAAACAATGCAAGGAAGCTAAAGATAAACTGAGAGAGATGTTGATTAAGAGAAAGGACATGGCACTTCGTTGTCGTGAGACTGGTTATCATGAAGAAGAGATTCATGAACCATTTGACACATATGGATCTAAATCTGGTAACATATCTGATGCATATGAAGGAATCATATCAAAGCTATCTAAGAGAAATCAACAACTTACTGAACAAGTGAAAGCACTACAGATCGGTCAAGACACAAAAATGGTTAGAATGGTTGAAGTCTTGAATGATGCAAAGAAAGCTGAACAAGATAAAACATAATTGTTGATGATAGAAGACAGATGACTGAAAAGTTACAAGAGAAGGAAACTGAGATATTGAGACTTACTAAACACTACTTTGAGATCACCAATCAAGTGGTTTCTATGAATCATGAGGCAAATCGAGTGAATACTGAACTTGCAAGAAGAACATAAGATATTGGTGTATTGAAAGAAGAAAATAAGAAACAAAGAAATGAAGTGAAGATTTTACAAGAAATAAAGTGAATATATTACAACATAATGAAGTGATTAAGATATCTAGAGAAAGAACTAAGAGAATGGATGAATTTATGAACTATCAAAGAAGAATGAACAACAATACCAGATTAGGGTATACCGAGAAAGGAGAATCATCAAATCAAGCTGAATAGAGGAATGCATACTCAAGTCCAAAGCCTAAGAAGTCCTCTTTCCATCACTGTGGAAAACTTGGCCACACATCAAATGTTTGTAGAAGCAAAGAAAAGGGTAGTCCTAGAAACCCTCCTAAATTTAATGGTATTTGCTATATGTCATGGCCAAATTTGCGTGCAAAAACAAAACATTTTTTTTTAAAGTCTATTCTAATAGGCGAATGTTGATACAAAGCAGTTAACTGATGTTTACTAAACATGTGTTTAAACTAACAAGGTTAAGAACCGATCTAGCTTGAGAGGTTAAGTGTATTCATTGAATTTAGGGTTAAGGGGGATCATGACATGAGTCAACATCCCTTAACCCATGTGTTTTACAAGGTTCCCAGTTTAACAAGATAGGTCTATAACCAGTTTTTAAAAATACATTAATGGAGTTTGAAGGCGAACAGTTTATTTAATATATCTTTAAATTCAAAGGTATAATTTACAACGATGCTTAAGAAATGCTTAATCTTTTCTGGTTTAAACATATACACAACAACTCCTATCATCTTCCAGCAATAGTTCGTACACATCAATCCTCTTGGTGAGACAATACTATTTAAAATCATTAACAAAGCCTTATTAAATAGTTAAATCCAATCTAGTACGTAGGTTCCTTTAATCTAAATCTTCTACAAGTTATAAATAAACTTTAAAATACATTAGTTGGTATCTAATAAGAAACTTTAATTAAACTACATTTTGAAATAATTTATAAAACAATTTATATTTAAATTTCCTTAGCTAATCATCATAGATTTATCTCGTTATACAATAGTGTACAGTCAATTCAATTACATGTATTAAACTACTTGCGGACATAAATTAAGTTAATTCAATGGTCCATTATATACTTTAATTAGAGTTTGCACTCAATATATCAAGTATAATAATAACAATTTAATCATAAAGTTTACTTTTTATTAATATAGTTAAATTTAACTCGATTAATTAAATTTCTCTATAAACAACTCTAGGTTAAAATTTGATCTTTTAATATCATTAAAATGTTTCTAAATTATAAATTTTAACCTAAAAGATAATAATGTTCCCCATTATAAAATTTCAACTTTAAATATAAAAGTTTACCTAATTTAATTAAAACTATTATGTTTCATTTAAAACATTAGTAAAATAACCTCATAATATTTTTCAAATTAACTTAAATTAAATTAGGACATTTAATAAAATTAATCCATTAAGTTTCATTCAAATCATTAATTAAAATAATATTATGACATAGTTCAAATTAAATTACAAAAAAAACAAACATTAATTAAATATCCTCATGATATTGATCCAATTTTATTGTAAAAAACGTTATTCATTATCTTCTTATGAATAACCTAAATGTATTTTAGTAAAAGATTAAATAACATAGGGGTCTCATTAAATTCCCTCCAAATAGATTTCTTTTAAAACATTTCCACCAAAAAGTCATTTCAATAAACTCTATAAAAAAAGAAAAAGTCAATTCTCTATTTCAAAATCCCTAACCCTAATTTCAATAAACTCATTAAAAAAATAAAAAGTCAATTCTCTATTTCTAAATTAGGGTTAGGGCCCAAATAGAAAAGCCCTAAAATGAGGTTTTCTCCCTTAGTACACTTTCTCTTACCATTTCCTCCATTTTTCAAAAACCCTAGTCTTCTCTTTTTTCATATTTTTATTTGTGTGCATTTTGAATACATGGGAAAACTCATGCAAGCTTCATTTTAAAACTTGATATGCAAATGTATATACTCAATCTTGGGTTTATACATTTATATATGCATGTTTTAAGAACTTCATTAATGGCGGCCGTCCTGCTACTGTGCCATTTTATGTTGATGAATCATATGCATCATGATGTGCTAATAATGGCTTTGAGTAGTCACCGACATTGATTTATCTTTTTTTTTTTTGAGTTTATTTAAAAAAGGAATGAAAATGTAAAATGTTTTGTTTACATTTTGTTTTGCTTGCTGTGTGAAAATGGAGGTTTGATACATTAATCATTTCTTTTCTTTTTATCATTTGATGTTGTTTATATCTCTTATTTGCAGAGGGGTGCCACATATATCATTTTTTTTAATTAAAAAAAAAGATTATATATATATATATATCATGACAGAAGTATTTAAAAGATAAATTTTTATAAAAATCAGATTATGTATATATTTATATTTAGGCAGAAGTATTTTAAAAGGTAGATTTTTATAAAAGTCAGATTATGTATATATATTTATATTTAGGTAGAAGTATTTTAAAAGGCAAATTTTTATAAAAATTAGATTATGTATATATATATTTATATTTAGGCAGAAAGTATTTTAAAATGCAGATTTTTATAAAAATCAGATTTTGTATATATATTTATATTAAGGTATATATATACATTTAAATATTATGTATGAATATAGAGAGAGTAGTTTTCTTTTGAAAAGACTATAACAACAATGATTTAAGGGAAATAAACTTAAACAAGAATTTTCACAAACATATATAAAAATACATATGCAAAGAATTTAAAATCTGCACAATGGCATATTGCACTAAATATGAATGCATGCATCATTTCTGTAATAT
>MU224845.1:2427582-2446202 GCA_018584345.1 Thuja plicata | reverse complement strand
TTAAAGACATAATAAAATTAAAGCTTTTTTCATTTCCCCTTCTTTTCAAAAACAAACAACCAACAACTTTCAAGAGATTTCTTTACAAATTTAAACATATTTCTTTCCAAATTTAAAAGGTAATTACAATGAAAATTCAGCCTTACGTCTTGATATAAAATTTACATATACAACATACAATAGTAAACAATAAATTTCTTATTTCCAAGCTTTGAGCATCATCCTTGTCCAAGTAATTGATACAACTTCAAAATCTGCAAATAACAAGGTTTTGAAATAAACCATGGGAGCTCACCTCCCATCCTAGGTCTCTATGAGACCACCCCTGAGCTAGGGGAAACAAGAGTGGGTTGGGTAACAATCAAGCAAGCTAGAATACATTCATACAAGCTCTAAAACATGAAACACCCTCCCAAGCTTTTACACTTTTGGGTCACCTTGGACTCATTAAAGGGGTCAAGGTGGAAACAACCAAGTAGGAGAATGCCAAAATAAATATAACACAATTGAACTGATTTCATATTCCTTCCCAAGGCTTTTACTACAACCAAACTCCACATACCATATCCATTAACCCTTATCACCCCCATGAGTTAATAAGAAAAGAATTGGCACATGGAGCCCATAACATCCATGTAATCTCCCTCTTCTTCCCAAGAAGAGACTCTACACTACAATGGTTTTCCCAAGTAATCCCTTCATCCACAATGGTTCTCTTCCCTCCCAAGGATTAGTTTGGCCATTCACTCACATGAAACATCACAAAATCATAAAACAAGTAAAAAAAGATAGCAATGAAAATTCACAACACACACTTTCACAAAAAGATCACCATTTACACAAGATGGTCTCACAAGTAACTAAATTCATTCAAGTTTTAAAAAAAAAAAAGAAATACAAGAGACCACACATGGTTTGAAAGTTCCAACCTTGCTCCTCAAAATGGTTATGAAGTTTAGATGAGCCTTCTTCCTACCCTTAGCTTTTCTTTCCTTAGATTTTCTTCCCTTAGCACCAAAACTAGCAAGTCTTTTCAATTCCACTAGAAGTCTCCCAAAAATGGACAGTGGGCAATCAACCCCAACTCTCCTCTCCATCCTCCCTAAAAGTCTCTCTCCCCAACTCTTACCTCTTTCCCAACAAGATGATAGGTGACATGAGTCCTCTTCCCCAACACTTGTCCAATTTCATGCATGAAGGAGACCCCATTATCTTGAAGAAGGAGATGGTCTTCCATCTTTCCAATTTTTTCCACTAGCCAAGAATGGTACTTTAGAAGGGCCATAAATGAGATTTTGATGCTAAAAATATTAAGAAACAACACCTAACGCAAAGTGTAACTATAGGACTGGATATTTTTAACTCTAACTACCATTTTGGACTCATTCTAAACCTTCAAAAAATCAATTAGAGTTTACCTACGAATTTCTAAGATAGAACTCATGATTTGAGTTTCTAAGACAAGTAACTCCACATGGAAACACTACAAGAAAACCTAGGGTGAAACTTAACCTCATAATCCACACGGGCATGTCAACTCACAATACATGTGTCAATTGACACTCCAATAAACATCACATTTACACATTGGCATGTCTAAAAATGAAATAAAAAAATAGAATAAATTAAATTTACAAACATGCATAATTACATTCACAAAACATATATTACATTACAATTAGGTTGTTTCCCTCTTTAGGGATAACCTTGGCTTTACAAGGATATTCACATTAACCCAATATTGTTTTTGATTAAGGTATATACAGGTTTTGAAAGGACCTCGAAACCTTTTACAATAAGCAACTAGAGATAAGCATCAAAGGCACAAAAAAACATAGAAAGCCTGCATCAAACAAAAAGCAGGACCTAGAGAGACACCCTAGAACTAAAATAGGAAATTACAAAAACTGCCAAAAGAATGCACAGTTTCTAGCACAACTTCTAGCACAAATACTAGCACAATTTCCAGCAAAATTTTCAGACCAGAAGAAGAAACATTACATCATTTTCTAGTAGGCTTCCTCAACCTCCTTTTATATTTCTTCCAGTATTGTTTCCCCAATTTGAAACCATGGTTTATTCACCTGCACACTTGAACATAGCATCAGTAGTCTAAGGAAGAAATCACACATTCATGATATTATACATTATAATATATTCATCTAACCATAAATTATACTTCACTTTTTAGAACTAGGTCATCCATATACATATAACTGATGAATCACAAAATCCTTGGAAATTACTTGTCTAACAAATTAAATTAACCAATATGGATCATTTGTAGAATTCAAACCCGAAATCCACATTTACATGTCACATGATCAAATTGAAAATTTAGAAAAGTAAAATAAAAACTGTTCAAACATGTCATTAAGATCTGAGAATCATATGTATAAAAAAATACTTATAAAAATCATCATAATAGAGTCATCATATGATATCTATGGTATGAAAAGTCTAGTATCTCAATGTATCAAAAACAATGTATTATCTAGATAAACATAATGTAAAAATATCAGCTTTGAAAGGATGATTGGGGTAGGACCTCACACTATAGTTGTAATAAGCATGGATATCAAGCACATGAGAGCAGATCCAAGTTGGAAAAACCATAGAACAAACCATACATGGATAAATACTGTCAAAATTGAAACATGCATGGTCATACATCACAAGCATGTAGGAAGAACACAAAGCAAATATGGAAGCCTAAAGGAAAAGAAAAGGTAAATCAACCAAGAAGACAAGGCAATGCTTATGCATGGGATTATAACACTTGGATTAGTTGTACATCATGTGGTAAATATGGGCATATAGAAAAAAATTGTATGAGACAATGGAAAACCAAGTCTAGGAATTGGTCAAACTCTTGAATGGCATGTTCTCACTATCACAAAGTTGGTCACTTAAGTAGATATTGTGCAGACTGAATAAACACTTATAGAAATGGTAATATAATCAAAGAAATAGTAAGGATCAGAAATTAAATGTTGAGGAGAGCATCAAATGATAATGCATTCCACCAAGAAAAATAGTTAGTGACACCTCATCCAATGCATTAGGTGGCTCCACTGTCTCCAAATGAGAAAATATAAGCAGGTAAGGAACTATGCTTTGCAAACCTATATCTTACATCAGTTCCTATATTCATTGCACAAATGCCAAATTAGCATGAATTTGAGATGCACTATGGTATTATATTTTTATTACTTTGATCTAGTTGAGTCGGTTAATATGTACTGAGTTAGAAATTCTATTCGATGAATATGTGAAGAGACAACTGAGTTTTTATGACAACTAAGTATATGGTATACTCACCGAGCTGAAGTATGGACATTATTAACCAAGTATCATGTTTGTTCACTGACTGGTTGGTGAAGAGCATTTATTGAACCATCCTAAGTCATTTGCAATACATTTTATTTATGTGAACTCATCTGTTCACACCGCGATTACAGAGAAGAATAGAGAAAAGAGAGAAAAGTTGCAAAAGAGTATTTTTTAGCATTCTACAGAGATTCATAGCACATTTCAAGAAGATAGGATGTTAGTAATTAAATATTATACTATTATCAAGTTATTAGAACACCGTTCACACAAACCCTAAACTAGAAATCATGGCATCCACATCTCAAACCATGAAGGCAAAGATGGAGAAGGATAAAAAGATTGTTTTGGTGAAGAATTGCACTTGCACAGAGCCAAACTATAAGATCCATCCACAAGTTACAGCCCAACTAGATGACAAAGGTGTGTTTTAATCTATCCTTCCTAGGGTTTTGTTAGTCCAAGATGTGTGTGCCTACATTCACCACAAAATAGGTGAAATCGGGGATTTTGAACTTATATCAACTTATCAGACACTATGCACATATGGGAAGTTGAAAGAAGATCATAAACATCTGGAGGTTAAAGGGTTAACCAATGCCCTAAATTTACTGAATGTATTCAAGACTGAGTGGATCTGCATTGTTTTGGGCCAAGTGAATGATAGAAAGCTCTGGCTAGATGAGCCCAAGAAGATAACAATAGATTTGATTTTGTTCCGTGACAGGGCATCCCATATGTGATAAATCAACAGGAGCCAAATGGGATGGTAGAGGTCTGAAGATCAACTTCATTGGTGATCTTGAACTAAGATTTAGAGAATATATCATTGGCTACAAGATATTATAGTCCAGCATACCGAATAATGTTTCTTGTAGAGTTGTTGATATAGCCTACAAGATTGTCAAGAAAGGAGTACAATATGACCTAGCCAAGTTGTTGTAGAGACAATTTGAAGAAAACATGAAGACCATCAGATCATCATAGTCAAACACATGTAATTTTGGTTCACTACTACTATGCACATTCTTCTACCTATAGAACTTCTTTCCCTCTGTCAGTAAAATAAACTAGAATTCAAACCAACCAATTACAATGCAAATTAATGAATTCATTACAAGTCCAGGGAAGAATTTTGAACCATTTATGAATGAATAATTTTCTAATTTCAAAGAGAGGATGGAAAAGAGATCCAGAATACCTAAGAAATTAGTGGAAAAATACAAAGATTAAATATGTTTTTTAGTTGACACTGATACAACTTTAATCAAGGCAACACAACCGAGGATAACATGGCTACCTCTGTTGGATTATAAATTAGATATTGACATTGCTTCTGAGGCAATTGAAAAATTGTTGAATGATATTGTTGATAAATATGCCATGAGATTTGGCACCTATGATGAAGCCTAGACCTAAATATCCATTGGTCTACAAGTTGAGAACATGGGCAGGAAAAAGACTAAGATAGTCAAGACTTTGAAGAGAAAATTTGCAATCACAGATGAAGAATTAGACAAGTCTATAGATGAAAGTGAGGAGAAGACCTCAGTGGGTCAAGACAATGAACCTGAACATGATGTTGATGCCACAAAATATGATGAAGCACAAGATAAGACACCTAAGGACAAAAGGGGCAAAATCATAAAGACTGAGTCTCCACCACAGATTAGATCACAATTGGTGACTACAGATTCACCACCTTTGAAGAAAGGTGTGGAAAAAATTACAAGACGCTCACCAAAGTTCACATACCAAACAATAAAATAGAAGGGTACTGCCGAGAATCCAACACTGAGACAAAGGAAGAAGTATGTAAGGAACAAAGATGAGAAGGGTGATTCTGACAACAATCCTGATCAATTCAAGGTTGTACAGAACAAGACACCAGTGACTATTGATGAGATTGCAGAAGCAATCATAACAAGTGGATGGTTAGGACATCCCAAGATACATGCATATTCTGATCTGACTACCAGGCGCAAGGATAAAATTGAAGAAGAAATTATAGGTATGATTATAAAATTCAAACAAGTTCTATTTGAATTTGCTTCTTACCTTCCCTCTGAGTTATATGATAAGATATCAAAAATATTTTCCTATGCACTTAAAACTAAGAAACAAATGATAGAAGAAACTCTCACTCTTATTAAAGTTGATTGTACAGTTGATTAGATAAATAATATAATGCAACAGTATGCTAAGAAATTTCTGAAGAAGGGAAGGACACTGAATATTTTGCAAGGAAATTTGAAGGAAGCGGATATTGAGAGCACACAAATATGGAATAAAATATTAAATCCACTAGAGGAAATCAAGGACATCAAGGAATAAATAGAAATTTCATCCACAGTCGATACTGAGGTACATCAAACAAGTAAAAAAATAATAACCATTGATGTTGATAATACAAATGTTGACAATGCACTGGATGGTATTCCTGAATTATTGAAAAATCTAGGACATCATGAGATCACAATAAAAGACATATATGAAGGTTATCTAGATGATAATACCAAGGAAGATGATTCAATCAGAGAAACCAAGACTATATATAAGAAAGACACATGAGAGGTGGCCCGAGAAAATGTACCAGGCCGGTTACCTATTTTGGTCCAAGCAATTGAAATTGAGAGTGAAGTACAATAGAAGACACCCAAGTAGGGTACAAATACAAATGAAGACAAGGGTATTAAGAAAGGTACATAGACCAATCATAATGGTGGGAAAGCACAAGGTGATGCACCAAAAGATACCACTGATGTAGAAGAAAAAGGTGAAGGTAATACAAATAATATAGACAATACGGTAGAAACTTCTACTCCAAACACAAGGTCAAATACTAAGGCACCTCACCAAGTCATCACACCAAGTAGCGAGCCAGTAAAGAAATAAACTGAGCAAAAGGCTCAATTAGCATTAACTCTATCTCCTTCATCAAGTGTGCAAGGAAAGAAAAATAAGAAGAAGAAAGGAAGCAAGGACGCAGTTACTTTGGATGAAATCATAGAGATTTTAGCATGGGATCCAAGAACACTCGATCCAGAAACATTGAAGAAATATGGTGAATTATGCACTAGGAAAGAAGCACATGATAAATTAAGGAAAGAACATAAGAATGCACAAGTATTAGAAGCTACCAAGGAGATTCTACAACAAGTTGTTCCTAACTTAGATATCATTGAATCCACCCCCTTCATTGATCAACTTGTAATGATCACCAAGGTAATTAACAAACCTGACATTGATGCCGAGTAGAAATTGGAAGATAAAACAAAGAATAAGATACAATACAAGGTTACCAAGAAGATCAGCCAGGCAGTGACAGTTAATAAGGTAACTCTGTCTGAATTTGTAAGTGGTTTAGAAATAGTTATATCTAAAGCCATTGCAATTCTACATCAGTTATGAACTCTAGATCACTTCACTACTGAGATTAGTGAAAAGATAAAGAAAATAGATCAAAATCTAAAAGATAGTGCAAATAGTCTATCAACTGAGAAACATGCATTGCAGATGCATTAAAACAAGGTTCTCCAAAACAAGTGGTTGAGACTAGAATTGAAGAAAGAAGAAGATCAAATAAAAGAACAAGTAACTGAACTACATGAAACATTACTACTACATTTGGCTATGATGCAAAAACATGTGACATTGGCAAAGAATTTGATTTCCACCCTAGAATTGTTAGTGACAGAAAGCATATATGATATGCATGCTACGCTAAAGTTAGAGATATTAACCCTAGAGAATTTAAAAGAGTAGTGGGAGAAGCTACTAGAAAATCTTAAGAAATGTCCATCCTAATATTTTAGAAAAACTTTAAGTTATATTCCTTTTTTCATTATTTTCAGAAAAGGGGGAAACATATGTATATAAGTATAGTGAAGGGGGATACTATAATCAGAAGGAGTTCATATACATATACCGAGCATGTACAAAGGGGGAGTCACTATGTATATTATTATGTATAGAAATAAATTTTTGATACTAATTCCAAAGGGGGAGAATGTTACTCTAATTGAGAATTGAAGTTGTCATTAGTATTCAAACACTCAAAATGGATAGTTGATATAATAACTAAAGTGTAGAGTTAACCAAGAGTACTGATCACACCCATAGTTAATCAAGTGCGATGATTACCAATCAGATAGAATTTATCGAGCAGTAGACAACATTAAAAATTTGATCTGAAACATATACAATCTCAAATTGTCAAATTTTTAATGTTGATTAAAAAGTTTTTAAGGGTACTGATTCACCTCTCCCCTCTCAGTATATGCCACTCCATTATCCCAACATGGCCATGGTTAGCTACTGAATATTCCTATATTGTATGTCATTCAAGAGATATGACCATTTCTAATGGTCTAACTACAAATATGCTAGCCTTGTGTCCATTTATCAAACCCCAGCCTAAACTAGAAAAACCTATCTGGCCATATACAGGGGAAGAATTTGAGGAAGAAAAATCAATAGTTATGTTAATGATGCTAAAAATAGATCCTTTCCTATAGCTTTAGGAAGAGGATGAATTTCTCACTAACATTATGTAGAATAATTATGGGATGAGGGAATAGTCCTTTGGATGTTCCTCTACCAAATAATGCTCCCTTCTACCTTTATATCCTGAGTCTGAGTCATTACAACTTTATGAAGTTGAAAAAATCTACCATAACTTTCTTCCCCATGAGATCCAAATGCATTCCTTGACTGAATCCTCCATCATTAATCTAACCAAGAAAATTGAGGTTTCATCAGGTCTTTGATTGAACATAGATAATAAACTTAATCAGCAGCAACAATTATCTTTAGCCACATTGTTGCAAGACCATAAAAAAGCCTTTACATTATATTATGGGGATATAAATAGATTAGATCCTAATATTTGTACCTATATGATTTATCTCAAGGAGGATAGCATGCCTATAAGATAGTCTCAAAGGAGAGTGAATCCTTCTCTAAGGGAAATAGTTAAAACTGAATTGCAAAAATTACTCAATGCTAGTTTCATATACCCCATATTAGATAGCTAGTGGTTTTCTCCCTTCATGATAGTACCTAATAAATGAGGTAAATATAGGGTTTGTGTAGATTATAGAGAGCTGGATAATGCAACCAAGAGAGACCACTTTCTTTTTCCTTTCATTGAAAAGTTTTGGAGTCCCTAGCAGGAAAGAAATATTTTTCCTTCCTAGATGGGTATAGTGGGCACAACCATATTAGGATTCTCCTTGAAGATCAAGAAAAAACTAATTTTACATGTCCTTGAGGAGCCTATGCATACTCTGTGTTACCCATTCAGATTTTTAGCGCACTAGAAACATTTCAAAGAGCATTCATTAGTATCCTTTCAGATATTTCCCATGACTATATGGAAATCTACATGGATGATTTTACAACACACGGTGTTACCTATGAAGAATAATTGGCTTATCTTGACAAAGCTCTAAAAATATGTGGGGAGAATAACCTATCCTTGAATAGTGAGAAGCGTTTTATGATAATGCAAGAAGGTGTAGTCTTAGGACACTATATATTTGAGGTTGGCATACACATAGAACCTACAAAAATAGAATTCATCCTTAATCTACCTACCCAATAAAGGTAGAAAGATGTTAGGATCTTCTTAGGGAATGTTGGTTATTATAGATTATTTATAAAGGATTTCAGCAAGATGGGGCTCATTGTACACTCTTCTTACAAAAGACTCAGAATTCCAATGGACTGTAGTCTATGATGAATCTTTCCTACAATTGAAATATGTTCTTACTCAAGAACCTATCCTAAGAGCTCCAAATTGGTCATTACCATTTCATATAGACACATATGGATCAAAATATACTATAGGGTAAATGTTAGGATAGAAATGTGGTGCAATAGAGAATTTAATATATTTCATCAATAAGGACATGAACTAAACTACATTGTCACAAAAAGGAGTTGCTAGCTATTATTTATGCCCTTAAAAAATTATTTCATTATATAACAGGGTATCAAATATTTGTTCATACTAATCATGCAGCCATTAAGTACTTGACAAATATTTTAATAACTGGAAGATTAGCACACTGGATCTTGTTGATGCAAGAATTTGACTTAACCATAGTAGATAAGCCACGAAAAGCTAATGTGGTAGTTTATTTCTTGTCTAGACTGCAAAACGCTAACAATTCCAAATTCATTGATGATAGATTTCTAGATGAACATTTGTTCTCTATCTCTTCTAAGACACCATGGTATGTAGATATATAAAATTATTTAGCCTCTGACAAAATACCTTCCTAATTTTCACCAAAGGAAAAGAGGCTCCTAGTTGAGAAAAGTCTCAACTTTTCTTGGATAACACAATGTTTGTTTTACATCGAGCCTAATTAGGTGACAAGAAGATCTATGTGAGAGGATGAAACATATGACATCTTCAATGTATTCCATGATTAACCATGTGGGGGTCATTTTGCAAGAAAGAGGACAACCATTAAAGTGTTGACAACTGGGTACTACAAGCCTACATTGCACAAGAATACAACAAGCTATACAAGGAAATGTGAAACATGATAGAGAATGGGTAGACTTTCCAAATCTAATGAAATTACTTTGTGTCCACATGTAGTAGTAACACCATTTGATAAATGGGGGCATTATTTTGTTGGGTCCATTTATCCCCCATCTAATGAGAATTCTTATAGTTTGGTGGGAACTAACTATGTTACAAAATGGGTGGAGGTAAGGGAAATGAAGCATGCTATAGACAATAGGGTTTTTGAATTATACTATGAATAAATATTCACCAAATATGAAATTCCAAGAGAATTGGTGACAGATCAGGGAGCACAATTTACATCTACTTTGATTACTATGTTGATGAATGAGTATAATATAAGGCACATGAAGTCTAGTCCATATCACCCTTAGGAAAATGGATAGGTAGAGATAACTAATAGGGAGATTGAGTCTATCCTCACCAAAATAGTCCAGCTACATAAGAAAGGCTAGAGTAGAAGACTCTGTGAAATAGTATGGTCTTAAAAATCTACTTGGAAAACTAAAACCAAGTTTACACCCTTTGATTTTTTGTATGGAAATTCATCCATGATGTCCATAGAGTTTGAGCACAAAACTCTGCAAATAACCTTGGACCTTAACATATATATTCCTATAGGGCAAAGTGATAGACACTTGTAGTTGAATGCACTAAATGAAATGATGGCATATCCCTACAAAACACTGAGTTAGTTAAAATGTGAAGGTATAAATGGCATGAAAATCACATCAAATCTAAGAGGTTTGTTCTTGGTGACTGGGCACTATTATATGACCCTCATGTTTAGGAGAATCAAGCCAACTACTAGATGGATAGGCCCCTAAAAAATAAAAATTGTGTTCAATAATGGAGTTGTATAGTTAAAAACAATTGATCCAGTCAGGTTCAAGTTTCTCATCAATGGGCATAGGCTTCATTTATACCATAAACCAGCTATTAAGGATGAGTTTCTTTGGCAACTCAACACTCAACAAAAACCACCACTTATTGTAGCTGAAGGTGCTATCCTTCAGCTTATAGATTTTCTTTAATGATGACATGCCATGCATATCATAATAAATGTTTCATTTATTTGGGAAACTTTTTTCTCCATAATAATTCATCCTATTCCATCTTATTTCACATGTCTTTCATGCCATCCAACACTCTACTTCACCCTCTCACTCAATCATACTTTGAGTACATGTTAGCACAACATTCTTCTGAACTAATACATATAGTTGGAATAGATCGTATAGGTTCTCACATGTATTTAATTAACCAATTTATTTATGTATTGCTGCATGATGTAGATATTATCTATTAGTATATTACATTTATTTTAAGTTCACCATCAAATATTTTGCATGTGTGCACACATGACAACATTTTAGTAGGGGAAATGGTCATGTCATGTCACTATCTTTCATATGTCACCTTTTTTCCTATGACATGCATCCAAGTACATGTTTGCATGATTTCTTAAGAATTAAGACCCACATAATTATCTTAATTTCCAAAAGTTATGTCATTATCATAATTATTCCACAGAATTAGTTCACAGTGATTTGATGGATACTGTGTGAGAAAATTGAAAAACTTTAAATTCTTTACACCAACCTTGTGATTATATTTTTTGTACTCATAAGTTTATCATATCGCTCCTACTAATTTTTTATATCATTTATAATGCCTAGAATTTCATTCTACATATCTTGAACTTCTCCAAGTTCTAAAATGTGGTATTAGCAAAGGGTATTAGCAACAATAAGATTTGTGCCTATGGTAAGGGTATTTATAGTAGAAGAAAAGTAGGTTGAAAAAAGGATTTTAGTGAAGAATTATAGGAATATTACACTAGGTGGTTAGGAAATCCCCCATGACCTAACCAATCACACAGCCTTACTCCAGGATCAGGCAAGTGTGCAAGATTTCAACAATATTGGGTGGTTAAGGTATTTTCTCAGGTTAAATGGCTATGATGAAGATATTTCCTTTGAATTTATAAATAAATTACATAATGGTAAATATATGGTAAGAGGTATTATATTTATTTATTCATAGGAAAGGATAGTGGAAATATTCATCCTACCAGTTGTAGGTGTTCTATAGCTATGTGGTCACGACACCAGGTCAACTAAAGAAAAGTTCATGATAGGAAGAGACCCTTAGATGGAGGTAGATAAGGAGATGGAAGGTTTTCTTTTCCTCCACCATATGCTCATATAGCCACCTATATCAAAGTTATTTGACCTGTGAAGGTCATTTTTCATGTTTGCATGTAGTACATTTTAAACTATTGAGTCAATTGAGACATGGTCAAAAAATGAATGTACCTAATTTTTTGTATTCTCTATTATCATTGAGGTCTAAGGACATTAAAAAGGGAAAACAAAATGCTTTATCACATCATGGATTAATGAAATTTTTATTTGAAATATCTTTAAGGGATGTATCACCCATGGTTTGGGAATAATTTGTCTCAGCCAAGGAAGTGCACTTAGTTGTTATGGAATGAGTAGGAACCCCTAGGGGATACTCTAAGGGAATATTTGATCCTTCTAATTCAGGAACCCTTCTTATAACTGAAAGACCTACAGCTGGGCCTCTAGCACAAAATCCCTTATTGATAAATCAAATAGTGAAGATGTCCCTTCCATATCACAAACTGCTATGAGAACTATGGTAGCTAGTAGGAAAGGAAAGGGGAAAGGAAACATAAGTGAGGAAGCACCATGAAAGGAAATAGAAATGATTCATGAGTCTGTTACCCCCATTTCTAAGAAGAGGAAAATCATGAAAAATTCTTTCCCTACTACACAATCTCGTACAACCACCACCTCCAGGAAGAAGCCTCAAAATAAAATTCCTTCAACAATTGCAGAGACTTCAGTAAGGAGAACTATGAGAATTAAAGAAAAAGAAATAGAGAAAGCCAATGTTAACCCTAGTTCACCCAAGGAATAAATTTCTACAGTCAACATCTCTAAAGAAGAGAAAACTAAAGATGAGACCCATTCTTTATAAGAAGAGGATATTGGTAGTCCCTTAAGCGATTACAATAATGTGTGAGAGGAAGTTCCTGATGAAGCACCCTTTGAGGAAATGCATGAAAAAGAGGAAGAAGAAATAGGTCCATCTCCAGATGGGGAAATTTTTCAAGGATTAGACAACCTGGAAATTACATCTGCTAAGCTGGAAATAGCTAAAGAACCCCAGAATAATTCATGGAAGTTAGTGATTTGGAATCTTCCTATTGTGGAGGTAGTTGAGTGACTCAATTTAGGGGTAAGGAATGAACAAGATGGTATTTCAGCTAGTAAGGAACCATTTAATATTCATGTACCTCCCAAACATTTGACTTTCCATTCAGTTTTTATGGATTATTATAAGAAAGTAAAGTATGAACGGAGTATGTGGGAATTAGAAAAGGTCATAGTGTAAAAATAAATTAACTGCAAGAAACAAGAGGTAGAGCACCTAAAACATAAAATGGATATAGTTACTTAAATTATTCCTCAAAAAATGGAATGTAGATCACCTGCTAGGGTCTATGCATTATGTTTAGAGGAACAACACCTTTTATTTAAGTTAATGAGAATTAGGGACCTTGACCCTAATATTGAGATTCCTAAAGAATTTTATGACCTCTTCACAATCTCTCCTGAATAGATATAGAATCTTTTGTGTGATTTTTTTTCTCCATAACTATGTTGTACCATTAGATACTGAGTGAAATCCTTTATTGTTTATTGGTTATGTGCATTTGAAGGTACATATGTCTTGGGCCAGGAATGAAATTAATTTTGGTGATAAATTGAGGCAATACAAGGATAAGGAAAAGGATGTACCTCTTCCTTTATGGCTAGAAAGAAATAACCCTGCAACTATGTAGTTTTATTGGCTACACATTACATATGGTTTCAACAATCCAGAGCACAGGGTCATAATATTTGACATACAGGAATAATTTTATAAGAAATTTGAGAGAATGCCTTATCATTAAGGGATGTAAGAATAATGTGAAGTGATGAACTATAACTGATTAAATGTTTGAAGATGATAAATTTGATGATCACCAAGCTGCAGAAAGTAAATGCAAGACATTAAGTCAGTTAATGTATTCTATTATCATTGATGTCAACTTAAAATGTTATGATTGATTATATACATATTGTCAAAACACTTTAAGATCTAAAGAGACAAAGTTTTTTTTTTCTAAAGGTATACAATGAGTGATAGGGTTACCTGAGAAACAGTGAACCCCGAGTAGTTCACACTGTTGCCCGATGGACAAACAACACTGATGGAAATTATTACTTGAGAGACATAGTGGTACCCGAGATCAGAAGTACCCAAAATCATTTGTACCTGAGAAAGTGTAACCAAGAAAACTAAGAGTTGATGACCAAAATCAACTGGAATTAGAAAACTACAAAAGACTTAGCTGACAGGAGCTAAATTTAGAGTTAACTGATTGACTACTTTATTTTCATTGACTAGTTGAACTCAGGATAATAAGGAGATTTAAAGCTATTTTTATTCATAGTTGTCAAGGAGAAATCTATGGAATAAAACTAAAGCAAAGCTTTAAATATTAAAACAATGCATGGTAAGATTTATAGATCAAGAAGGAATCTACTTCAAGAACAAGAAAGATAAGGAGATTAAACGATGAAATCATGTCTATATAAAGAGACACGGAATTCATTATGAAGAGAGGAATGCTAAATATAATTCTAGTGAAGAAAGAAGTCTTCATGTAGATATGATCATACAGGTTGAATAACAAAGCCAGTAATTCTACATATGCCGAGAAACATAAGACAAGAGCATTCACCAAGCAGAAAGAAGAAAGAGGGGAGAAACGGAATAGAAGATCATATTGATCAGAGAGGTATTATGGACTAAAAATAGATCTGAAAAACTACAAGATTAAGTTGTATTATTGAACAGATGATTTATTGTTTCAATTTAAGCATTGACTCAGAAAATATCTTAACTGAGTGGGATTTAACCATCCTTATTGTATTGAGATACTCAAGAGTATCAAAAGTTTTTCATGTTGACAGCATCATGAATTCTAGGTAAAATGATAAACTGTTAGTTTTAAATCCTCTAACAAGGTCACACTTAACATTGTGTTTGTAACATTTAACAGGGTTACCTCTTCATTGAGCTCACTTCAGAAGAGTGAAAATTTTGGGTTACCTGTCCCAAATGGTTTTTTCCTTAACATGGTTTCCATGTAAAAAATCCATGTGTCAAATGTGTATATGGTTCATTACTTTGATGTTTTACTTTACACATTACTAAAATAGGATTGGTTGGTAAACACTAAGTTTATTTACTGCTACTTGGTTAAGGCTAGGAAAAGATAAACAATATATTCATCGAGAAGTATATATTTTTCTAAAGGCATACATCTTGTAAGACTGAAAGATAACTAAATGTATTATATTGGTGATATAAGGTTTGGTTGGGATTATTGGAATTATTTTTGAGGCCACTGATTCACCCCCCTCCTGTTAGTTACTCTAACAATTGGTATCAAAGCTTTGGTGCTTGGAAGAGAGTTTAAAGAATGAAGCTAAAGATAACAAGATGAGTAAAAGCGATGTGCCTAAGTTGAAAAAAGATAAATTTTCATCATGGAAAAGTAGGATAAGAATCCACCTATCAGGTATTGGAAATGTTGTCATACAATACTTAGATATTGATTATGTTGCACCGACTAGACCTCTGACTGTTGATCAATTGAGAGCTAAACATGAACACAACTCTATGATGATAGAACTTGCTTCTTCACTATCTGATGTTGAATTTGAAGATGTCAAATCATGCACCACTGAAAATAAAATTTGGAACAAACTAAATCTAGTACATTAAGGAGATACAAATGTGCTGAGAGATAAAGATGAAAGCCTAAGAGGAAATTTTTATGACCTAAGAATGAAAGAAGGAGAAAACATCACTCTGTACAGCAGAAAAATCAAAGAAGTTGTCAATGTTATCAAAGGAGTAGGAGGTGTACTTGAAGAATAAATAGTGGTAAGTAAAATTCTGAGAACCTTACAACCTATTTATGCTATTAGAGTATTTGCAATTCAATAAATGAGAGCAGTAGCAAATAACAATGTTACTCTAGATAGTTTTATTGGTAGACCTATTTCATTTGAGATGAATAACTATGACAATAGTGTCTTACCAACCATTGAGTCTGAATTCAAATCTTCTCTAAAAATAAGTAAAGAAAGTCATAAACATGTTAGGAATAACAATCCATGAGATAATTGAGAGGGGGGGGGGGGGAATCAGTTATGATATAGATTANCAATAGTGTCTTACCAACCATTGAGTCTGAATTCAAATCTTCTCTAAAAATAAGTAAAGAAAGTCATAAACATGTTAGGAATAACAATCCATGAGATAATTGAGAGGGGGGGGGGGTGAATCAGTTATGATATAGATTATTAAACTTTAAACTTTATAAACTGAATCTGCAAATGTAAATGAACAGTAAATGCCAACACCATAACACAATATTTTTTTCAAGGAAACCCTATTAGAGGTAAAACCCCGGTGGAAATTAAAACCCACAAATAATGTACTGAGAGTATAGTATCCCTATTAAAATATTTATCCATGTTAGGATCTTGTTACAACATTATAGTACATAGTCCCTGTTAGGAGATAAACCCTATTAGGAGTCAAAAGAAATAGTAGGCTCATTGCTAAGGCACACTTCCCAAAGAAATTTAAAGAGACCCTTAAGGATTAACAATATAAACAAGTGTATAAAGAAAATACATAATCTAGTGAACTGTCTGAGAGAAACTATCTTTGCTTGGTCACTTCTAATGAAGTACTCTTCTCATAAACTCTTCTCTACATGCAAAAGCCAAACAAGTCTTGCAGCTTTCACTTCTTCTTCTTTTTCAATCTCTATCACATATTTTCAAAAGAAAATAGCACTCATATATAGCCTCTTACAATAATTTATTAGGTTGGCCAGTTAAGCTTTTCTAATAGACAAATAATTAATTAGGTCAGCCAATTAAGGCTTTCCAATATACAAATAATTATTTAACCCCTTGCTAAGATACACACGGTACCTATAACAAGTAAACATCATTTACAATCCATCAATTATGCTTCCATATCTACAATCCACGCTCATAATTCATTTTACACACTACATGTCTGAAGTCAGCCAACAAATAGGTCTCCTTTAGAATATGTGCCACAGCTGACATAAAAAATAACCAAACAACAATATAACTCAACCCATTATTCCAACATATGTCAGATGTCCACCAGTAAGCTTGCATCATCTGAAATATCTTTGCCAAAAAGATATACCGGAAACACAGAGACCTACTCTGTCCAGAATCACAGTTATAGTCTAGAAACCAGTCTTCACCAAATCAACTGTAACATTTGCAATATGAAACATAAATCCAAGCGACCTTATAAATAATGGAAACACACATCCTTTTTCATAAATCCAACTTTGATCATTCTGAATCATCCGTACATGGTTCATACACTTATTCCAGTCAAGTAACTAGTGTGTCCTCTCCACAGAAATATATGTTGACATCAGTGAAAAAACATGAATATCAACAACATGATCAGTAACCAAAACTAATATCATCCAACAATCTCCCCCTTTGGCATTAATGGAAACATATGGGAAAATCCATATGCATGAACCCAAAAGTACTCTCTCTCAATATAATCTTCTTAATATCCTCAACACAAATCTCTCAATATAGTAGGGATTTTCACATATATTCTTTCCCCCTTTGGAAATAATGGAAAAGGGTGCCATAACTCATTTGTAGTCTTCTGTAAGGTGTATCTTTTTCAAATATTTATGTCCATCAACCAGATGCAAGACCACCCAAATGTACTCCATAGTATTCTCCTGCGATCATTCCCCCTAAGGAGTAGATCCTTACATCTATTAGAGTAATCTTTAGTAATTACTCTTTTGTGCTTAAGTTTCACTTAGGCAGTTTCTATTTCTTAGAAGTTTCCCTTTTAGGGTTTCGGTATCCTTTATAAGGATTCACCGCTTTGTATTTCATAAGGAGATTGTATTTTTGTAATTCATTGTTGTATATAGAAGCCTTTTTTCTGTCAACATATTTTTGCAGTCTCTGGCCTATCGGCCGCCATAGCTTTCTCTCTTTTGTCTTCATTCTTGTATCAGTCTTTGCATGCAGGCGTTCTTGGGAAGATTTGCAGTTTAGCAAATCTAACATGGTATCAGAGCCATCTTGCTGCCGGTTGTTTGAGTTTCGTTGAAGCATTCGAAGGTTTAAAGGTTTCACAGCTTTTTCTGGCTTCTTTTAGTGGTTCTGGGGGGTCTCTATTTTTGGAGGCATTTTGGGCCCAAACGGACACTTCCATTACGTTCGGAAGGCCCAAAAACCCCAGAATCCATATAAAGCTTGTCCGATTTGGACACCGGGGCCTCTGGCAAATTTTTTTGGCCTCCTAAGGGTCGTACGGACACGGGTTTCGAGAAAAAATATTAAAAAACATTTGGTTTTTAATGTTTTTTGCATTTTAAAATGTGCGTGCAGTGTTAATTCAAACGCACCACCGATGGGCTGCCTACGCCCCACCCGGGCCCGGCCTCCGGCAGTGCGCCTCTTTGCTGCTCTGTGTTCCCGCCACCAGCGGTGGCCATTCCCCAGCGCGGCCCCCGCCGCCCACTGCCCTCCGCGGCTCTGCACCCACTGCCCCGCGGCCCTCT
>MU224845.1:2415473-2426516 GCA_018584345.1 Thuja plicata | reverse complement strand
TCCTGGTTCGATTGATCAGCTCTTCAGACACTTGTCTTCTCTACCTGGTCATGCACTTCAGTGGGGGTTCCAGCAGTATCTTCTGACAGAGTTTTCAGACATGCTTCGGAGATGCTTCTTTCTCTTTCTTGTTCCTTTCTCTGGGACATCTTTTCCCTAGATTGAAGGCTTGTTTCCCTCATCTAGTTTGCTTTCTGTTTTGGGTACCTGATCAGGCCTTGTTGCCGGGACCCATCTTTCCTTCTTTCTGCAGTAGTTTAGCAGTTTTTCTTCTCCCTAAGTTACACTTAAGAGGGGGTGTTAGAGTAATATTTAGTAATTACTCTTTTGTGCTTAAGTTTCACTTAGGCAGTTTCTATTTCTTAGAAGTTTCCCTTTTAGGGTTTTGATATCTTTTATAAGGATTCACCGCTTTGTATTCATAAGGAGATTGTATTTTTGTAATTCATTGTTGAATATAGAAGCCTTTTTTCTGTCAACATGTTTTTGCAGTCTCTGGCCTATCGGCCGCCATAGCTTTCTCTCTTCTGTCTTCATTCTTGTAGCAGTCTTTGCATGCAGGTGTTCTTGGGAAGATTTGCAGTTTAGCAAATATAACAACATCAAGTCTAGAGAATGATATAGCTCTCAGATCCACTAGACTGATGCATATTTTCATCATTTAATTACCACTAGGAGGGGCTACCACCCCAAGCATGCCTCTGAGATATTTAAAAACATATTTTGGCAAAGGTTTGGTAAGTATATCTGCTATTTGTTCCTTTGTGTTGATATACTCTAGTTTAATCTCTTTATCTGCTACCTTCTCCCTCAAGAAATGATACTTAATAGAAATATGTTTAGTCTTTGAATGATTTATAGGATTATTCAACATATTCATTGTGCTAGTGTTATCATAATGGATAACCACTAGTTCTTTGAAAATTATTCCAATGTCCTTCAACATTGTTTTCATCCAAACAACTTGTGTAGAGTTTATTGCAACAACAACATACTCTGACTCAGTAGTAGATTGAGAAATATAGTTCTACTTCTTTCTCAACCAAGAAACCAATATTTTTCCAATGAAAAATGCACCACCACTTGTACTCTTCCTGTCATCCACATTACCTTCCCAATCAGCATTAGTATAAGACTACAAAGTAAAATCTTCTAATTTTTCATACCACAATCCATATTCTCTTGTCCCTTTCAAATATACAAAAAACCTTTTTTATAGTAGCATAATGTGTTTCTTTAGGATCTACCTGATATCTAGCCACAATTCCAACTACATTGGTAATATCTGGTCTAGTGTGAGTTAGATATTGTAGACCTCCAATCATCGATCTGTACTTAGTCTGAACAACACTTTGAGTCTCATCACTATCAGTCAATTTTTTCCCAGTCACCATAGGTGTCCCAACAGGTTTACAATCTTCCATTCCACAATTTTTCAACATTTCCTTAAGATACTTGGTTTGAGATATAAAAATGCCATTCTTACTCTGATTAATTTACAAACCAAGAAAAAATTTGATCTCACCAATCATTGACATCTCAAATTCATTTTCCATTTCTTTAGAAAACTTCTTACTCATCTTATCATTTCCTCCCAAAATGATATCATCAACAAAAACTTCTACAATTAAGATTCCATCTTCATCAGTTGTCAAATATAAATTATTGTTTGCATTACCTTTTCTGAAACCAAGACTAAGTAGATATTTTCTAGTCTTTCATACCATGCTCCTTGTGTCTGTTTCAGTCCATACAATGCCTTCTTCAATCTGAAAACCATGTTTTCATCATCTATCAAAGGAACACCACCAGGTTTCTCAATGCAAACTTCTTCCTCTAGATCACCATTCAAGAATGTTGACTTCACATCCATCTGATAAACCTTAAAGTCTTTATGTGCAGCATAAGAAAGAAATAATCTCACAGATTCCAATCTAGCAACAAGAGAAAATGTTTCTTCATAGTCTATGCCTTCTTGTCATGAATATCCTTTACATACCAATCTTGCCTTGTTTCTTACCATGGTTCTTTCCTCATCCATCTTATTTCTGAAAACCCATTTAGTACCAATCACAATCTTTTTCTTAGGTCTTGGAACCAATTCCCAAGTATTGTTTTTCTTTATCTGTTCAAATTCTTCTTCTATTTCTTTAGTCAAAGATTCATCTCTACATGCTTCATCATTAGTCTTTGGTTCAACTTGAGAAATCAAATAGATTTCTTCTCTAGCTCTAGATCTAGTCATCATTCCTTTACTTGCATCACCAATGATTTGATCTTCAAGATGGTTCTTCTTAGCATACCTTGGTGTCTCTAATGTTTTAGTAGCTTTAGTCTATTCATCTTCAATCCCATTATAAATCATCAAAGATTCTTTAGGTTCAGTAGTAACCTCTTTCACTTCTGTAATCTGACCACAATCATACATTCTTTCTTGAATCTCAAACTTTTCATCTATCCTCACATTCACGCTTTCAATCAACTTTCTCAATCCTAGATTGAAACATTTATATGCATTAAGCTTAGTTGAGTAACCAAGAAAGATTCCTTCATCACTTCAAGCATCAAAATTGCTTATTTCATAATCTCTCTTGATATAACATTTACTATCAAATATTCTGAAGTATTTTATAGTAGGTGTATGATCAAACCATAATTCATAAGGAGTCTTACTTGTACCTTCTCTGATCTCAATTATGTTCAATGTGTACACATCAATCCCAACTACTTCTCTCTAGTGAACATGTGACACATTTCCTTCCAAAAAGATAGTCCTTGAAGCATCTAATATAGTTATGTTTCTTCGCTCTGCTATCCCATTGTGTTGTGGATTTCTAGGGGCTGATGTCTGTCTGAATATTCCATGTTCTTCATAGTATGCATTAAATAGCTCTAATGTAAACTATCCTCCTCTGTCTGATCTCAAACACTTTATCTTCAAACCATATTCATTCTCAACTTTTTATTTAAATAACTTGAATTTTTCAAATGCTTTAGATTTCTCTCTTAAGTATGTAACCCACATCATTTTAGAAAAGTCAACAAAAAATAGTATAAGGTACCTTTCACAATAGTATGATCTTATTCATGTAGGACCACATAGATATGTATGTACCATATCCAACTTCCCTTTTATTGAATAAGCTTTGCTTTTAAAAGTGCTTCTAGTCTTCTTCCCCATTACACACTCTCTACACATAGTGTTAGATGGCTTTACAATTTTAGGTAGATCTCTTACTGCTTTTGTCATACTTTCCTTCACAATGTTATCAAAATTAACATGACAAAATATTTTGTGTCATAACCAATTGTCATCAAGCTTCACAATAAAAAAAGAAGCTTCAGATGTGTTCAATTCAAATACATTAGCTCTGGATTTAGTACCAGATGTGATCAAGTTTCCTACTTTACTTCTACTTTACTTTCCTTTTCTACTAACTGTCCAACACTCAACAGATTATGCTTAAGTCCATCAACAATTAATACATTGTTAGTGTTAGTCTTTCCATCCAACGAAATAGATCCAACTCTAATAATAAGCTTAGGAGTATTTTCACCAAATCTAACAACACCACCATCACGTCTTTTCAAACTCACAATTTTTTTTTATCTCCAGTCATATGATGTGAACAAACATTGTCTATAACCCATTTAGATTTGTTTTCAACTTGGGATACTAGGGTTTTTTCTTCATGTATAGGTTCATCATCCTTAATAGCAATAAATCCAATTTCATCATTGTCACGATCATCATTAATAGATATACCCTCACTAGCATAATAGCATTCCTTGTCTTTTGAATACTTAGACTTGAAAAACTTAGGTTTGTGCTTTGGAACTCTTGTAGGATATCTAGATGCAAAATGACCAATCTTGTTACATGAAAAACACTTCAAAGGTAATTTTCCTTCAAACTTTCCCTTACCTCTCTTTTCTCTTCTAGAAATGAGTGCCACAACTTCATCTAGCTTTCTTTCTTCTTCCTATATCTATTCCCATTCATTTACATAGGCTCCAAGTTCTTCCCTTAGGTCATTACTGCTGGTGCTTGCATTTCCAGATAAGGTCTTTTTGTTTTTGTGTATGGTTGCCTTGAATACTGACTCAACTTTAGGTAAAGTGTCTCCCAATTCTACGTCTTCAAATGTAGTTGGCTTTCCAATCAACATCTCTCTGGTAAAGTTTGGTGTCAAAGGTATAATCTCCTCTATAGCTTTTACGTTGGTTCTATATGCAGGTGTCAAAGATCTGAGTATCTTCGCAATCACTTCTTCCTCACTGTAAGTACCTATAGAGTTTCTAATACTAGTAACCACTTCTGTAATTCTCTATCTATATACCCTAATCTTCTCATCTTCAGTGATTCCATCTTTCTCTTCCAGTTTTGTAGCTTTTCCTGCTTAGTAAACTTGTCTCCAATATATAATGCTTATAATCTTGACCAGATCTCATGTGTAGAATACAAGTCCTTTACTTCAATGAATTCTCCTTCTGAAAGTGAACTGATCAATGATTCCCTTGCAACCATATTATATGAAAATATCTTCTTCTAATCTTCAGTATCCTTCTCTAACTCATCCTCAATCGCTATCTTTTCATTCTTCTTTGTGATCATCTAGTAATTAATTTCCAGACATTGCAAATGTGTTCTCATCTTGTTCTACCAACTATCAATATTTTCAAGATCATACATCAGCCTATCCTTCCTATAGTAAGTCATCTTCAGGATCACCTCAAGCTATTAAAATTTATCTCTAAGGACCACAAGCTCTGATACTAATTGTTAGGAATAACAATCCACAAGATAACTGAGAGGGGGGGGGCTGAATCAGTTATGATATAGATTATTAAACTTTAAAATTTATAAACTAAATCTGCAAATGTAAATGATAAAACAGTAAATACCAACACCATAACACAATATTTGTTGTCAAGGAAACCATGTTAAAGATAAAACCCCAGTGGGAATTAACACCCACAAATAATGTACTGAGAGTATAGTATCCCTATTAAAATATTTTGTCTTTTCAGGAGCTTGTTACAACATTATAGTGCATAGTACATGTTAGGAGATAGACCATGTTAGGAGTCAAAAGAAATACTAGGCTCATTGCCAAGGCACACTGCCCAAACAAGGTTAAATCCACCCTCAAGGATTAACAATCTGAATAAGTGTATAAAGAAAATACACAATCTAGTGAACTGTCTGAGAGCAACTATTTTTGTTTGGTCATTTCCAATGAAGTACTCTTCTCGTAAACTCTTCTCTACATCCAACAGCCAAACAAGCCTCATAGCTTTCACTTCTTCTTTTTCAGTCTATGTCACATATTTTCAAAAGAAAAGATCACTCATATATACCCTCTTACAATAATTCATTAGGTCGGTTAGTTAAGCTTTCCTAATACACAAATAATTAATTAGGTCAGCCAATTAAGGCTTTCCAATATACAAATAATTATTTAACCCCTTGCTAATATATACATGGTACCTATAACAAGTAAACATCATTTTCAATCCATCAATTATTCTTCTAGATCCACAATCCGCACTCACAATTCATTTTACACACTACATGTCTGAAGTCAGCCAACAAATAGGTCTCATTCATAATACACACCACAAATGATGTCAAATGTAACCAAACAACAATAAAACTCAACCCACTATTTCAACATATGTCATTTGTCTACCAGTAAGCTCACATCACCTTAAATATCTTTTCCAGAAAGATATACCAGAAACACAGAGACCTGCTTTGTCCAGAATCACAGTTATAGTCCAGAAACTAGTCTTCACCAAATCAACTGTAACATCCACAATATGAAACATAAAGCCAAGAAACCTTAGAAATAAGGTCAACACACATCCTTCTACATAAATCCAACTTTGATCATTCTGAATCATCTGTACAGTGTCCATACACTTCTTCCATTCAAGTAACCATTTTGTCTGCTCCACAAAAATATATGTTGACATCAATGACAAAACATGAATATCAACAACATGATTAGTAACCAAAAATGATATCATCCAACAAAAAAAACTATGAGAGATGATAGTGAAAGTGATAGTAATAAAAAAGAACTTGTTGAAATTGAAGCACTAATGGCTAGAATATTGCAAAGAGGAAAAGGTAGATACAAAGGTAAATTACCATTGGTATATTTTAATTGAAAATAAATTGGACACTTTGCTGCTAGATGCCCTAACAAGAGAAAAGATGAAAGAAATAATGACAAATCTTATGAAAATAAGTTTGATATAAGTGATGAATGAGACTACAAAAGAAACTGATACTCTGACAAAAGAGATAACTGATACTACAAGGAAAACAACAAGAAGGCTTCTTACCTGGTTGAGAACAAAGCTGAAAATACTGACATTGAATCTGATGAAGATGTTGAGGTAGTATTTGTTGCTATGAAGGATGATTCGGATGAAGAAGAAAGGTATGTTGAAATTGCACTCATATATAAGGTTAGTAAAAATGATGTCTAGATTATTGATAGTGGCTATGCTCACGACATGACTGGAGATAAGGAAAAGTTTGAAAATTTTGAATATTATAATAGTGGATCAGTTATGATGGGTAATGAATCACCTTGTCCAGTTGAAGGTAAAGGAACCATCATGTTGAATAATCTGATCAGATGTGAAAATGCATATTGGGTGAAAGGAATTAACTATAATCTATTGAGTGTTTCACAACTAAATAACACATGACACCGAGTTGCATTTGAGAACAAAAAGACAAATATCTATAATAAAAATGGAAGGTTGATCAGTACTGGTGAAAAAACAAAAGGTAACCTATTCTATCTTGATGATATTAAGACAAATTTTTTATTGGCTATAAATGAAGACATTTGGTTGTGGAATAAAAGGTTATATAATGAAAACTTTTACAACATGGTTAGGATAAGAAAGAAAATAAAAGCAAGAGGCTTACCAAGCATATCAAAACTCGACCATGTCATGTGTAAGAATTGTAAGGTAAAATAAAAAAGTCTATTTTCAGGAGAAAAACCTACACATGTAATGCTATTCTTGAATTGGTCCATACTGACTTATGTGGACCAATGAGAACAAAGATCTATTATGGTGACAGATACTTCATTCTATTTGTTGATGATTATTCTAGAATGATGACTATCGTTTTCTTAAAAAAGAATTTAGAAGAATTCAAGATGTTCAAATGGTATAAAGCTATAGTTGAAAAGCAAAGTGGAAAAGAACTAAAATATTTGAGATCAGATAGAGGAGGAGAATTTATTTCTTATGAATTCACTAACTTTTGTAATGAGCATGGAATAACAAGATAGGTTTCTGCAGCGAGAAGACCACAACAAAATGGTATTGCTGAAAGGAGAAATAAATCAATTTTTTATTGTGCCAGACCACTAATGATTGAAAAAGGCATCACACAAAAATTATAGAGAGAAGCTTTAAGTACTGTTGTCTATACATTAAACTGAGTTCAATTGAAGAAAGACACCAATAAGACACCTTATGAGCTATGGTATGGATACACACCAAATGTGAGTTACTTTAGAATTTTTGGAAGTTAATTTTATATATTGAAAGATGATAGAAATATAAATTTTGACTCTAAAAGTGATGAAGGAATATTTATAGGATATTCTACCAAAAGAAAATCTTATATATGTCTTAACAAATCTTCTAACAAAATCATTGAAAGTGCAAATGTTAAAGTGGATGAATTTGCTGAGAAAAGTGATGAGGAAAGCATAAAGGAACCAAAAGATTAAAATATATTTGTCTACAGTGAAGAACTTGACACTCTACTTGAGCAACAATGTATCACTACCAAGTGACAGAATAATGCAACCGAGCAACAAGTTGCATACATCGAGAATCAGGAAAATACTCACAATGCTGATCCAAGTGATGAAGAAGGTAAAAATGAAGGTCAAGATGATGATCAGAATGATGAACATAGATCTGAACCTGTACTTGCTAAGTATGTAAGAAGACACCATCCATAGGACCAGATCATTAGAAAGAAAAGAGATGGAATGAGAACAAGAAGTAAGCCTATGAACACTAGATGTTTGATTTGTGATTTTGAGTCTAAATCTGTTAATAATGGACTTGAGAATCAAGAATGGGTTAGTGCAATGAATGAAGAGATTGAGTAGATTGAGAAGAAAAAAATAAGGACATTAGTACCTAGACAGAGTGAAAAAAATTTCACTGGTACCAAATGTTTATTCAAAAACAAACTGAATGGGAATGGAGAAGTCACAAGGAACAAAGAAAGACTAGTATGCAAATGGTATGCACAAGAGGGAGGTATTGACTATGGAGAAACCTTTTCACCCATTTCTATACTAGAAAGAGTAAGAATTATACTTTCTTACCCTTCTTTCAAAGGATTCAAAGTATACCAAATGGATGTTAAATCTACATTTCTGAATGGAATACTAGAAGAGGAGGTATACATTGATCAACTTGAAGGGTTTGTTGATCCTAACAAGAGGAACATGGTTTGTAGACTACAAAAAACCTTGTATGGATTGAAAAAACCACCAAGAGCATGGTATGAAAAACTTCACTCTTATCTCATTCGTATTGGATTTGTTAGAACAATTGATAACAGTAATCTATATTTGAAATGAGATATTGATGATAAGATCTTGATTGCTGAGATATTTGTTGATCATATCATATTTGGAAGTAATGATATGCTATGAAAATCATTTGCTGATAAAATGAGCAAAGAATTTGAGATGTCAATGTTTGGAGAGATCAAATTTTTTCTTGGTCTACAGATTCTACAATAGGATGCAAGTATCTACATCACACAATCCAAATAAATCAAATAAGTTCTTAAGCTATTCAAAATGGAGGACTCCAAACCTGTTGGAACACCTATTGAAACCAAATGAAAATTGACAATGGAAGACAAGACAACCAAGGTAAATTAGACATTATACAGATCTATGATTGGAAAACTAATGTATGTTGTACACACAAGACCAGATATAGCACATGTAGTTGGTATAGTTGAAAGATTCTCTACTAATCCCACGGAATCACATATGACTGTTGTTAAAAGAATTTAGAGATATCTAAAGAATACCGAAGACTATGGTTTGTTGTATAATAAAGAAGTAAAATTTGAGCTATAATTTTATACCGATGTTGATTGGGCTGGAAACATAGATGATAGAAAGAGCACAATAGGAAGAGAATTCTTTATGGGTGAAAGACTTATCACATGGATAAGTAAAAAGAAAGGATGCATATCTCAATCAAATGCAGAAGAAGAATATGTGGCCATTGCTTAAAATTTCTCTAACATTGCATGGATCAAGTAATTACTAAAAGGTATGAATATGGAAATCCTTGAACTAGTAATTATCTATTGTGATAATACAAGTGCTATCAACATTTCAAAGAACCCTGTGATGCATGCTAAAACAAAGCGCATAGTTATTAAGTATCATTACTTGAGGGAGAAAGTACAAGAGAAAGAAGTGATGCAGGTATATTTACAATCCAAAGAACAATTAGCAGACATATTCACAAAGCCATTTCCCAAAGACACATTTGAATACCTCAGGAAGAGACAAGGGGTTCGACCCTTGTCTAAATGTCACTAAGATGACTAGGAGACTACATCAGCCCACACATTATCAGAAGATCAATCATGTTGATGCAAGCTAAGATATGGACTACAAATGACATATCATTATAAGAAGGTACTTATCTAAACCAAACACCATAGATATTCTTGGCTACAACAGAGTTGTTTTGCTGATGGACAGAATGGAGAGGAATATATTTATTGTATATATTTATTTGGAATTATTTTCAAAGGGAGAGGAATATATCCATATGAAATATCATATCATGATCATAAAAGGGGAGAGACATTAAATAAAATATCCAGCAGGAAGAAGAACATCAGTCGAAGGGAGAGAGAAAAGATCAGAAAAAAAAGTTTCTACAAAGAGAGAGAAAGATCCAATGATGATGAAGAGAAAGATTTAAACAACCATCCATCCAAGGGAGAGAATTGAGAGAAATTTCACACTGTATATCTATCCAAAAAAGGGAGAAGAGATTATACAACAAAGGGAGACACAGAAATAGAAGGTAGAATTGCTACACCTATTCATTGAAGGGAATGAAGGAAAGCACTCTATACGAATCAAATCTAAGCTAGAAGAGCTTACCGAGAGTCAGATATTTGAATTGGTTATAAAACAATATGTTTGGTATGACATGGAATGCTTTACATTACATATTTCATATTGTTTTGATAGTGTGTTTCCATCAATGCCAAAGGGAGAGATTGATGAACTATAACTGATTGAATGTTTGAAGATGATAAAGTTGATGATCACCGAGCTGCAGAAAGTAAATGAAACACATTAAATTATTTAATGTATTGTTTGTTCATTGATGTCAACTTAATATGTTATGATTTCTCATATACATATTGTCAAAATACTTGAAGATATAAATCGAGTGATAGGGTTACCCAAGAAACAGTGAACCCCGAGCAGTATGCAATGTTGCTCGATAGATAGACAACACTGGTGGAAAGTATTAGTCAAGAGTGTTAGAATTAATCTTTCCTTGGTTGAAAATATGTAATTAAAAGGATAAACCAAGGTATCCTATTTTGTATTTGTCCTCTAGTCCATGTAAGAGGACATGTCACTATTTTGTAATTCCTTTAATAAGGAAAATAGATATTCCTCCTTAAGAGGAATCACACATTTGTCACACACACAATAGGAATGTGGCATCCATAGGAGAAGGGAGTTACATGCAAACTCCTCCACTCATCTCTACTTAGGAGATGTTTCTCACACACTAGTTTGAATAATCTTCTCCTCTCTCTCTCAATCTCTCATTATTCTCATTATTGTATTGAGCTTATTGCTCTCATCTTTTAGGCTTTTTTCCATATTCTTATTCACAAAGGGGTTTTTCTTTGCTTTTCCCCTTACCAAAATCTCTTGGCTCATTGTTGGATTCTTGAAGTACTTTGTGGTTGATCTTGCA
>MU224845.1:2401477-2411496 GCA_018584345.1 Thuja plicata | reverse complement strand
TATTCCTCCTTAAGAGGAATCACACATTTGTCACACACACAATAGGAATGTGGCATCCATAGGAGAAGGGAGTTACATGCAAACTCCTCCACTCATCTCTACTTAAGAGATGTTTCTCACACACTAGTTTGAATAATCTTCTCCTCTCTCTCTCAATCTCTCATTATTCTCATTATTGTATTGAGCTTATTGCTCTCATCTTTTAGGCTTTTTGCCATATTCTTATTCACAAAGGGGTTTTTCTTTGCTTTTCCCCTTACCAAAATCTCTTGGCTCATTGTTGGATTCTTGAAGTACTTTGTGGTTGATCTTGCAATCTTCTCTCCTTTGGTTGTGGTAAAATCTTCCATGCATTTCATTTTCTTGGATTAACATTTGTTTAAGCTTTCATTCTTTTCATTCTTCTTACAAAGAGACACAGTGGTACTCGAGATTAGAAGTACCCGAGATTAGTTGTACCTGAGCAAGTGTTGCTGATAAAACTAAGATTTGATGACTGAAATCAACTGGAGTTAGAAAATGACAAAACACTTGTGATAGCTAAATGTGGGCCTCTAACTTAGCCATACACTTCAACATAGTCATTTTTCTTCAGTCACATATAAAAATGAATATATATATTAATTCATCCTACATGTGTGAATGATTCGACCTATTTCCTCCTAGTAGGCAGGAGTATGTGCTTGCTCTTAGATCATTGCAAGCTCAGTGACTACACCGAAAACCTAAATGAAGGATTTAATCTAGATGATGAAAGTAAAATGATGAATGCAAATTACAATTTGTGATAAATCAAAAATAATTAAGTTGATTTTAAGCACCAAATGAAATATGATCTACTTTAGATTGTTTCCATGCTCAAAACAAATTATAAATTAAGCTAAGATAATAAAAGATAGAATGATAAATGATCGATTACAAATTACAGCATAATAACGATAATAAAAATTTTGGGATCCTTTGTGAAGGAAAAGAGTTTCTCTTTTATAGAAATCTCTCTTGAATCGACGGTCAAGATTGAACAAAAAGAGTGGCTTAGATTTGATTGAAGAAGCACCATCCATGTGCAAGTGATGTGATTGGTCGAGAGAGTCAGTTGACTAAATTGACTGATCAGTTATTTTGGAAACTTCCAAAATCAGTTTCCAGTTAACAGAAATGTTTCCAAAATGATAGGTAGATGAGAATCAGTTAACTGAGTGGAACTAGATTGTTTCCAAAATGATAAATAAGTTAACTGGATTTGATGATGTGATATGCATTTTTAATAATTTAATTGATTTTGAATGCATATTTATATTTTTTATAATTAATTTAACTCCTTTTTTTATTTAATTGACAATTTAGTAATTTTATTTAATTAATATATTTGAATATCAATTAAATAATTAACATAAGGTTTATTTGCCAATGTATTATGATTTCAGGAATTAATTGATTAATCAAGTATGATGATCGATTAGGACCTGGGGTTTAGGTCATATCAGTTCAAATTTGATGAATTGCCTATTTGATTTAGGACTTAGAATAATCAATATTAGGGTTTCTTGATTAAATGTTGAGATTACCGTTAAGAGATTTTGATTAGCAAGCAAATTGACTTGATTTGAAGTGATTAAGCCAATTTGATCAATGTATCTGGTTTCAATAATGAATAGCTCGTATAAGACCAATTTTGTCTGTTTTGAGTATATTCACCACTGTATAAGACCATTGATTAGGTTGCCTTTGATTTAAGATGATCTCAACTTGATTTGATGTGACGAATCTGAGATGCCCCAAGCAATGGGGTTTTGATTGAGGATGCAATCACTAGAATGTTTATGTCCTTATCCTGCCCCCTTGGGAGGGAAATCAAAATATGGCTAGGTGCCCCAGTGATGAGATGCAATTCGATTGATAACATGATGCAAGAAGAAGCTGATCTGATTAGAAATAGGTCTCGTTTGATCGAAGTTGACCAAAAGTAAGATACAAGGATTGATTAGAAGAAAAGAATGAGAGATTTCCATTGGTTGTGCAAGTGGTCAATTTCAAATTTTTATTTTGATCTTGAAAATGGAATCAGAACAGTCAAATTAGAAAGGGGTGTCATGTTCACGTACAAATGACCACTTGACAATAAGAAGATTAATTGATAAGAACCTTGGATCCTTCACATTGGAGAGAGATATCAATATTGTGTAGATTTCAACACGATGGAGTTGCAGATCCAGATGCAAGACAAACATGAATACAACCTAAGGTGTAGTCACTAAGCTTTAGCTTTGAAAATTTTCATCATTAAGCATTTTTTGAACATTGGAGTCGATACAATCCTTACTAGTGCTACTACGACCATGAGAATATGAATACGACTTTCATCGGATAAGATATGAGAAACTAACATAAGAATCAAGGCATAAAAGCTGAGATGACCTGAACAATGTTTCTAGTTGATGTGGCAAGAGTACACTAGTATCGAGGCATTCAATGCCAAGATAACCATGAGTATGATCTTGCATAAACAACTAGAGCAATAACAGTCAAGGAGATAGTTCTGACTTCACCTTGGCATACAAATAAATAGGATCAAGGGGTGTGAGGATTTTCTGCCTTAATGAAGGAGCTCTTACCACATACACCCAGTTTATTTGATGTTTCTAGATCATCAGAACCACACCAACAAGAAGTAGACAAAGAAAAGATTAATGAAAATCAATGAGAACATACAACATACAAATAGAAGTTCAGCATACTTCACCAATTTCAAAGTTTTTAGATGTATGTATGTATGAGGTGTTGAGAAGCACCATCATGCTTGTGAGTGCTTTGTGTTTGAGTGCTATCGATGTCTTGTTTACATTTGTGATATCCAATGTGTGTTAAGAAACACAAATGTGTCCTAAGATAGTGTTAAGATACACTATTGATTGTTGTGTTGAGAAACACCTATTTGTTTGAGTAGCGAGTTGTCCTTCATAAATAACAAGATTACTGACTCTAGTGTAAACCAAAGATGTGATCAAATTTGGGGACCCATGCCCCTAGTATCAAACGACGATGATTGACTTGAATCATACTAAGAGGACAACGCCCATTTGATTTCCCCCAGGTTATGACTCTGGATCGATTTCAAGCCAAGAGGGTTATCAAAAGAACCAGAGTGTCACAAAAGTGACTGAAAGCTATGTACAAACCGAAGCAAAGTATTACCAAGACTGAGCAGTGATAGATGGATCATTGAGGTACCAGAGGAACATTTTTACCATATTTTCACCTACTTGGTAAAGATACTATTTAGCATAAATTGACTTGATTTGAAGCGATGAAGCCAATTTGATCAATGTGCCTAGTTTCAGAAATGAATGACTCGTTTAAGACCAATCTATCTAGTTTCGAGTGTATACATCATTATATAAGATAATTGATTGGGTTTATTTTGATTTATGATAATCTCAACTTGATGTGATGTGATGAAGTTGAGATGCCCCAAGCGATGGGGTCTTTCCTGATGATGTGATCATTGAAAACCTGGTAAGCATGTCTGTGTTACCATCTTTTTTCTTTTTCATTTTTTTTGGTATTTTTCCATTTTTATTTTTATTTTTTATTTTTCTGTTTTTATTTTTATTTTTTTGATTGATGCATCAAGGCGCCTATTGCTAGGTTTTCACCAAGATGATCATTTTCTCAGGACATTTTTCAATTTTTAGATTTTTTTAGAGATTACTCTTGTCTCAAGAAAGATTTCATTGGTTTGCCCCCAATCTCTAGTAAGGTAGAGGTCATTATAGATGGATTAGAAAGATGATGGTTAAGGTGAATATACAATTATGGATGAAGAGTGTGAATGTAACCCTCAAGGGTAGTCTCCTCAAGATTACCCAAGCTAGGGAAAATAATATAGCAATGTAGGCTCATGAGAAGTGCAGGATAGCATATAAGATAATGAATTGATGTCATGAAAAGCATGTGGTCCAAAAGAATGGACATGTCAAGAGGTTTCTAAGAATGTTTTTTCAATTTTGATCAAGACCAAGGGTTCAATTAGATAGGATAGAGCCATGATAGCGTAATTAGGATAAGGGGTGATGGAGGTATAAGTGCATGTTTTGTATTATGGAAGGAATTCTCAAAAATAGGAAGGATAGGCTTGGGATAAGCAAGATGATGATAGGGTTTCATGGATGAGAGAAAGAAGATAGGATAATGGAAAGGATAATGAATGTGAGGATACATTTGTTCATGGATAGGTTCAAACTTGTCTAGATCAGCAGAAGGAACTTGCCCCCAAGTGAAGAGTGCAAGTAGGAGGAATTATGCATGACACTTGTTTGCCAGGTTTTCATCATGGTACTTATCCAAGGCACCACAAGAAGTGGTTTTCACCATAGGATAGATTGATTTATCTTTACTTTTGCTACCAACATTCCTATTTGCCAGGTTTTCACCAAGGCACATTTTTTTTTTCTTTTTTATACTTTTGATTTTATGGAGGAACTTAATATTCTTTCTCTTTGGATAGTGCTCCTTTGAAAGATATTCTATGATAGGCCAAGGCCACTAAAATTATGCTTAAAGATGTTGATAGGGTGATGATAGAAAAGAATGATATGGAAGGTGAGGAAGCTGGTAGCCAAGGATTTATGTGATGGATTGGATAAGAGGAATGGAAGGATATGAGATGGATGGGTAAGAGGTAGGTGTAGGATATTAGATAGGGTATGGTGATAAGATCAACATTGACACACCCCTTGAAGGGTAGTGGACAAATGAAGGAAAAGTGGATGGAATAGTTGAGGCTTTAATGTATGAGTGGATATAGATCTTGGTATACGAGGAACCTAGATGGATGAAGTATTCAAGAGGATGGATTTTGACACATGAGGACCCAAAATAGATTTAGAAGATGGGAGATGTTTAGCTGGAGATGAAGTGAAAGACATTGGAAGCCCGGATGCCAACTCTGAATTTTCCTTTTTGTTCAAGCCTTTTAAGAGAGACTTAAGACTCCACATAACTTTTTGATTTTGTTTTTGTATCCAAGTCCTTTAGAAGAGACTTGGGAATCCACATAGATTTTGATTTTCCTTTGTTTTTGGATGATTTAGAACGCAATTCTTCCATGATGGATTCAGGAACCCATATTTTCTTTGATTTTAATCTTTTCTTAGATTTAGAACACAATTGTTCCATGATGGATTTAGGAACCCATATTTTCTTTGATTTTATTCTTTTCTCAGATTTAGAACGCAATTCTTCCATGATGGATTTAGAAACCCATATTTTGTTTGATTTTATCCTTTGCTCAGATTTAGAATGCAATTCTTCCATGATGGATTTAGGAACCCATATTTTATTTTATTTTATTTTATCCTTTTCTCAGTGGACCTTTGCGGTCTCTTTGTAGTCACACGTTGATTAGATGGGACATAGTGATTTTCACATGTAAGTGGATTTTTTTGTTGCACATCCAAATTACTTCCAAAAGACTTGGAAAGTGTGGATGTAGAGGGCTGATATGATTGTTTTGTATGGATGGGTTGATAGAGAGATTTCAAGAATGCATGTCTTTGTTGATCTTGATAGGGGATTGTGGAAGTGGATGATAAGCTAGTAATGATAGGCATAATGGATGGAGGGATATAAGGACCCCGTATAGATGGAAGGTTTGATGGGTTCAGCTTTGGGATATAGGGACTAAGGATAGATTTGGAGGATGGAGAAGGATGATTCTTACGTTTGAATGGAGGGATATAAGGTGTGGAAGGGATATCAACTCTTTGGAGTGAACTGCATTTCCAAGGCTATTCTCTTTTGAATTCACCTTTATATCAATAGGTGCATAAGTAGCTTTGATAGGAGCGATTTTGATAGGAGCAGCTAAAGCTTGAGGGGATTTATTGTTATGCAAGGGATTTGGAGGAATGATGCTTTCTTGAGGTGGATATGGATGAGCATGACAAGGAGATGATGGGATTCTTTGATCTTGACAAGGATCTTTAGATGGTGGACAAAGGGTACCTTTCTCTTGATTTTCAATAGGACCATTACAGATGCCAGAAAGGATATCTTGATCTTTCTTGGGAGATGGAGGCATATCTTCTTGGAAGAAATGGAAGGGGATTATAGAATCATCATGGAACCCTTGAGGTATGTGACTTTGGTCAACTATTGGATAAAGATGGATGGTGTCTTGATCTTGATCATTACAGATATTTGTTTCTTCACACTATGGATTGCTCTCTTGACATGGAGCCACTTTTAAGGATGAGGTAGGATTTTTTATCTACATAGGATATTATTGACACGCTGATGGACAATAATTTGTAATAGGCATGATAAGTGTTGAAGCACATGGAATCTTTGGGTCAATGATCTTTGAAGCCTGAGAAAGACTTCCATCTATATGCATATTAGCTTGGATCTCTTTTAGAGGTAGTCCCTAAGGGTAGACATAGTCATCATTAGGCTTAGTTCTTGATAGAGATGGTGAAGCTTTAGGAGATGGAGGAATGGTGGAAGAAGTAGATGTGATATGGGAACCATTAATAGACACAAATTCCTAATATTGATCATGCTTGAGATCATTATCTTCACTAGATGATTCATTAGGATTTTCCACTTCGATTATGCCATCCTCTATGAGATCTTGGATTTTATGTTTCAACTCCATGCAAGATGAAGTTTAATGCTCATTGTGTTGGTGATATGAAAAATAGGTACTCAATAATCTCAATCCACATGATGTGGCTTGAGGTAATGTGATGAGGTCATTCTCTAGAATTTCTTCCAATGCTGATTCATAAGATTTTCCCAAAGGAGTGAAGTTCCTCTTGCATTTAACCTAAGGTTTTTCTTTCATGAGGTTAATAACCCCTTTGGAGGTAGACTTCATGTTTTTTTCAGAAGCTTTTAGGGATTTGGATCCACTCGCTTGATCATCATCAAATAGAAAAGGATAGATTGAGCTTGATGAGGATTTGTTGGATTGTGTATCATTTTCCCTCTTTAATTCCTGGATTTCAGATTTCAAAGTTTCAAGTTGTTTTGATAGAGTTGTCATAAGGATCTCTTCTTGTACGTTATTAGGAACATAAGGTTTACCTCATTTTATTTTAGACATTGCAAGATTGGGTTGATGTGCTTGCATAGAAGATTCAAGAGGAGGTATGATGAATCAATTGATTAACTGTCAGGTGCTGAAGTTATATCTAAAGTGCTGATTAAGTCCAAGACCAAAGGACAAAGGAGATAATGTCCAACAGAGAGAGAGAGAGAGAGAAGAAATAACTCTAATCTTGAGTCAAGGTTAATGAACCTACTCTTGCAACTCAGGATAAGGACAACACATGAAAAGATTATAAGATAACAAGTCACTTGGACTAGCATAATGAAATCAGATTTTGAAATAGCAACAAGTCAGACTGTCAATAGATTGCAGTCAAAGACAAAATAGTGATGATGTTGATGAGAATATAGATTTGTGAAAGTTTGGATAGAACCTTCACAACAAAATATAGAATTGGACAGAATGTTGATAAATTTCTAGAGTTCCTTTAAATGACTTCTAGTTTGCACAGGCATAAGTAAGTTGATTCGCCTGACCGACACTGTGGCAATATCTAAAGTGTTGTCTAAGTCCAAGACCAAAGAGACCAAGTGATAAATTTCCAACTGAGAAGGAGATAGAAAAGACTCTGATCTTGAGTCAAGGTTAACAAACCTACTCTCACAACCAAGAATAAGGACACCGCAGACAAACATAATAAGATTGAACAAAGGACTCGGTCTATTGGACAAGTGTAACAACATCAGATTTCAAGAAAGCGATAGGTTGGACTAACAACATATTGCAGTTGCATGGGAACTACCAGAAGTGTTGTGATAGTGCAAATTTTAGAATAGACTGAATGTAGTAGGATAGACTAATGAAAGACAAAGATTTGACAAGTTTTTGAAAAAATTGACAGAGTTTCAACAGAGTTTTGACAAGATCATTGAAGTTTTAGATGAGACAACATAGACAAATACCTAAAGTGTATAGTTTTCTAGATTGTTTGATTTTTGTTGTTGTTGTTGTTGTTGTTTCATTGAACACTCACACTAGACACATTAAGAATCTCTTAGCTATTCAAGCACATCAAGAAAACCCTATTCCTAGGTGGTGAGAAATGGACATTACTTGGTTGAATCCTTTTACAATAAAATAATCATTTAATTTGGATAGTTAGAAGCTTGGCATCACTAGCCCCCCTCCACAACACACACTTCTCAGGCCTACCAAGCTTCAAATTTATCAAGATCTGAGGATCCTGATAAATTTACTGTCTCAACAAGAGACTTACATGAGAGATTTCTTAGGCATGCACATCTCACAATGCCTGTATAAACAAGTAGAAAAGGATCTTGGCCACTATCTAAAAAGGGTTTTAGTGAGGGTCTTTGTTTAAGTGTATCCTCTTTTTCTGCACAAGCACAATTCATGCTGCTAACCTCAAGGAGCACCTTAACACAAGTAGTTCACGATACATGATTGAGACCCGGAGGCCCTGCTTTGTGTTAGGTGAGAGCTGAGTATAAGCTCCAATGCCACTTCTCTTCCAAGGTTTTGGCCTCAAGAAGTGTTTTTATTATATTGAGTCAAAGAATCTTGGCATTATCTTGTTCTCACTTAGGTCATTCTCCAAGGGTGAGTACTTTTTCTCACTTGGACGGGCCCTCTAAAGTTGTAGATCTCAAATGGTGAATGACAATAAATGTTTCTGGATTTCTGATCATCCCAAAAGGGAGAGATCATAGTTTCATGACATTATTTCCATCCCTAAAACACTAGACAGAAGTTCATTTTACAAAGTCTTGCATGTGCGTTCCCATTTTAATAAAACAAAACCAATATGCAAGAACAATGTTTAGCATTCTATCGATTAAGACAACCTGCAAGATGATGTGTTAATATTCTATTTTTTAGTCTTCTTTTTCAATGTCTTGCAAACCATAGTTAGGTTGAAACCAATAAGATAATCAGGAGAACATCCAAGCCCAAAACTCGTCAGTGTTATAAAATCCAAAAAATTAAAATCTAATTGTATATTCAGAAACTAGACAAGAAATTATGCACTTAAAAAAAAGCATTAAAAAATGTTACCGTATGAGCTCGTACGACGCTCTGGAAGTTGCAAAACATAGGATTAGGTAGGTACAGTCATCAAAATCTATGATTTCTGACAAATCCAGTGACCAAAATAAAAAAATAACTTCACCATAGTGATTGTTATGAAACTCTACCCCAAATAAAAAAAAGCTCAAAAAAGGAGTTAATATGAGTGAGATATGGGGGTTTGAAGTCAGACTGCCAATTTAAAACTGCATATGGTGAAGGGTGCAAATTTTGAACATGTTGCTAACGTCATCATTTCACAAAGTTAAATTTGACACCTGTATGGCCATCAGAAAATGTGATTAACACAAAAAAAAATGTCTAGATGGGTGTCAAATTTAATGAATCAAAAATCCCTGTGTGCAAAAACAAAGCAATGAAAGGCCACCACATATCTTGAATGGCCCATTTGGAGGGTTGTTTGAGTGGCGGGCTGTGTGGGGTTTGAGAAGTGGCATTATGGGTGGACTGTGATGGTTTATGTGTGGATGGAGAGAGAAGTGGAAGAAGTGATGGTTGGAGAGGGTTACGCTAGAAGAAGTGACTGGTATGGGGTGGGGTTGACTGTGGAAGTGGCCAATGTAGTTGGTGGAGGCGGAGGAGGGTAAGAAGTTGGTGGAAGCAGAGGGAGGGTGAGAAGTTGGTGGTGGGTTGTGATGGAGTGGGAAGAGGGATGGCGTAGCAAGGAAGGGAGGTGGGTTTGAAGTGGTGGGGATGTGGGAGTGAAAGCAATGGGTGAAGGTGGGATGAAGTGGAGGATGGAGATAGCAGAGTGTGAGACCTACACTAGACTGTTATAGTTTACTATTTTTTTTTATGCTTTTAGCAGTTTATGCTTTCTCATACTTTGACTATCAGAGAGACTTTTCATACTTTT
>MU224845.1:2379653-2400814 GCA_018584345.1 Thuja plicata | reverse complement strand
TCTAAACTCATTTATTACCCCCTTAAAGTGTCATTTTCATCTTTGAACGAATTTGAAAGAGGAGTGTGACTTTGGTTAACCTCACTCTCTCTTCTACCCATGTTTCATTTGACTTTACCCTTGGAGGTTTAGGAAGTGGTTTGGTTAAGGATTGGTTAGAGTTACTTCACCCTTGGGTTAAACCTTGCTCATGTTGGAGGTTTGCCTATTTAGGGGAGTTTTTAGGATGAGTTGAGTGTTCACCCACTCTCTACTCTTAGAGACATAATTCAATTTGAAGGAGCCTTTGGAGAAGGAAGCTTAGGAAGGATAGCTCAACACCAGTCCTCTTTATACCATTGCTTGGATCAAGGTTGGAATTCTTTTAAAAAAATTTGTTTATGTTATGTGTGTTCTTGAGCTCAAGGACTCCATTAATGGAGTTTTATAGTTTTCTTGAAGATTTTATTTTTTGGAAATTTTCTTTTTGTTTCTCAATGTGTTTACTATGTGTTGGCTTTCGAATGGGTCTTCAAGGTACACTCACCCTTGGAAGGGTAGAGTAGCCTTGGAGGGGTAGTGGAAATGATTCCTATTAAGTGTAGAGTCTCCCATGTGTGGAGGGATAAAACTTGGGGTAACATGATACCCATGAAGCCAAGATAGGCCTGAGGGCATCTAGGAGGTATAAGGAGGTTATACAGGATAGCATCTTGTAAAGATGGTCCTTAGCAAGTCCATGTGAGGCTTGTATATTTTATTTGTGATCTTGAGTTTCTCCTTCAGTGAGGTCTACCACTACCGCTATTTTTAGAATGTCTCTTGGAGATACTTCCTCTTGTTCAACCTGGTATTGGGAAGTTTTCTTGTGTTTGAGACTCCTTTTCTTTTCTTGCTTGTTGGATGTATCTATTTGTAACCCGTTCCAGATTGGATCCCCAAGCTCGGGGGTAGCCTTGTAAAGGCCTAGGTTGGGAGGTGAGCCTTCATGGTCAACCTCAAACGTTATCAGGTTCTTGAATGGGATAGAAAGGATGAATAAATACCCTTATGTGGAAGATGGGTATGGTTAGAAAATGATCATTTGAAGACCTCTTACCTTAATAGGATTTTAGGACTTTTGTTGATGAAATATATTTAAGCCTTGTAATCTTATTGTTTAAAAATTTTGCAAGTTGTTTTAGATGTTTTAACAGATTGTAGATTTACGCTATTTGTAAGCTTTTATACCATATTGTAATATGAAATTTCATTGGATATGTAACCATGTTTTGATTTATAAATTGAGATGGATTTGAGGATAATATGTTATGTATGTCGATTAAACTTCGTTGGATTAATATTGATACTTTTATCATCCTGTTAGTATGTGATGGCCATTGTAGGAGCATAGTTGATAATTTATTTGAATAAAGTAATAAATGAAAGAAGTTAATTTGGCTTGATGAATTATTTGTTATTTTTAGAAATTCTGGAAAAATCTCAAAAAAAATATATAATAAAATTAAAAATTAAAATTTGAAATTTTTCTTCCACCAAGATGTGGAGATTAAAATATAGATTATTATGGTCAAATAAAATCTTAAAAAAAATGTTCCCTAATAGTCCCTGTTTTGACTTATACAGTCCTTAATTCATCAGTAAATTAAATATTTTATTTATCTCCTTTATATATATATATATACATATATATATATATATATTGTATGTAATTTAAACTTATATTGCAAACTTTATTGTAATTCGTATGCAATATCATGTTACGAGATTGGCCGCTGTCGGATTCCTTTTATGTTTTGAATGTATGTTTTTTTTTTAAAGTTTTGGGGAGGGTCGAAACCCCTCCCCCAAAACCCGTCCGCCTTAGGGGGTCGCGCGGCTCGCGGGCCACCCACAGTGGGGGGCTCCGTCGGCCGGCGACGGCCGCCCCTCCTTTGCCTACCCTGCAGATGGAGGACCGACGGCGGGCGGTGGTGCCGCCGCCTGTGACCACCACTGCTCCGCTCCGCCGACCTCCGAACTTCTTCCCCCCCGCTTCGCGCCTCTCTCGCCGCCACTCTTTCCTTAGCGGATTTTATAATAGGGTTTTTATTTGTATAGTTTAGGATTTTGCTTAATGTTATTTTTTTTTTATTTGAAAGATATAATTAGATTGTTTTAATATGATGATATTTATTGTTAGATTAGATTTTGTTTTTATACATAAATAGACTTATTTTCTAAAATTTAATTTAGATTAGATTTCTTTCTCTTATCTGATTCACTAAATTAGATTGCATAATCAGATGTGATTTATTTATATGCATTTATATATGTATTTGTTTTCATTTAAAATTTTGATTATATTTTAGTTAGGATGTTTAATTAATATAAATGAATTAATTTAATATGTTGAGTAGAATGAATTTAAAATTTCCTTATAACTTTAGGATAATATTATTTAAAAAGTCATATGGTTAATAAATTTTAATGTTAAATTAGTGGTTTTTTTTAAGGGTTTTTAATTCCATCATGTATATTAAAGTTCAAATGTTTAAAAGTATAGGTATTAAGCCTATTTACGTTTAAATTGTTTTTATCTATTCTTTCTTTGTTAGTTCCTAGCCTTTTTTGTCACCTTTGACCAGGCTTGTGAACAGTTGACTTTAAAGCCAACCATGGTCAAACCTTGGCCGTTGATTTAATATTCGCGCTAGGTGATCCCTGTACTCACTGGAACCTTAGATTTCAGTTTCAAGCCCTTTGGAGATGGTTGACTTTTTGGTCAACATGGGTTGAATTTTTGGTCAACTATCTCATTTTGCGCACCCTCAACTTCCCTAGCACTTAGTAGGCCTTAGAGACCCCTTCTCTCTTGTTTCAAGTCATGGTTGACTTTTGGTCAACCCTAGTTGACTTTTAGTCAAACCGTCTCGATTTGCGCATACAATTCTTCCTTTGGGTCTAAGCAAACCCTAGTTGTTCCATTCACCTTTTCCGTGTATAGTTGACCTTGGGTCAACTCTAGTTGACTTTTGGTCAACTACCTCATTTTGCATGCGCATGTTACCCTAGTGTAGTTTTAGTATCCTATTTTAATGCGTTATTTAAAAATTTTTGTTCGTGTGTTTTTGCCCAACTTTTGGGCATGACACAGAGGTGGGCATGGTTTTGAGACAGTGTAGAGGAGTGGTGGAGTGACCTGTGTGGGGGTTGGGAGGTAGCAAGATGCATGGGGTTGGAGGGGAAATTAGTAGCGTGGAGGGAGTGGTAGATAAATATTGCAATGGGCAGGATTAATCCCACATTCATGGGGTATTAAAATCTTTGTTTGTTTTTATACCAAGTATCTCAACACATAATGTAAAGAAAATGGCAGTAGGCTATTGGGGATTGGGTTTGGTAGCCAAGGGTTCAGATTTGGCATATAAATCAGGTCAAACCGTAGAATAGAGGTATTAAGTTATATTTGAAACAATTATTTAAAAAAAAAAATTCTAAATATTTGCTTGGATATGCGTTCTGACAAACTACCTCAATTTTCATGTAGAAGGTCGTACAACCTCTATTTACAATTTGTTTTGCCACACATTCAGTTTTGGGTGAGTATGCGCATATTTATAGTCATTTTGAACTAAAACCATGACCCGTACACGATCATGGAGATAGATTCAGCTCAAAATGAATGTATACTATGAGAAAACAAAATTGATAGCAAATGTATAACATAGGGCCAAAAATTGAATCTTCTGACCCATGGTGGGCACTAGAAATGTGATAGCTAAATGTGGGCCTCTAACTTAGCCATACACTTCAACATAGTCATTGTTCTTTAGTCACATACATAAATTAATATAGATTATTTCATCCTACATGTGTGAATGAGTTGACCTGTTGCCTCCTAGTAGGCAGGAGTATGAGCTTGCTCTCAGATCATTGCAAGCTCAATGACTACACCGAAGACCTAAATGAAGGATTTAATCTAGATGATGAAAGTAAAATGACAAATGCAACTTACAATTTGTGATAAATCCAAACTAATTAAGTTGATTTTAAGCACCAAATGAAATATGATCTAAGTTATATTTTTTACATGCTTAAAACAAATTATAAACTAAGCTAAGATAGTAAAAGCTGGAATGATAAATGACTGAATACAAATTACAACATAATAACGATAATACAATTTTTGGGATCCTTTGTGAAGGAAAATAGTTTCTCTTTTATAGAAATCTCTCTCGAATCGACGGTCCAGATCAAATGAAAAGAGTGGCTCAGATTCGATTGAAGAAGCACAATCCATGTGCAAGTGATGTGATTGGTCGAGAGAGTCAGTTGACTGAACTGACTGATCAGTTATTTTGGAAACTTCCAAAATTAGTTTTTAGTTAACTGAAATGTTTCCAAAATGATAAATAGATGAGAATCAGTTAACTGAGTGGAACTGGATTGTTTCTAAAATGATAAATCAATTAACTAGATTTGATGATGTCATATGCATTTTTAATAATTTAATTGATTTTGAATGCACATTTATGTTTTTTTATAATTAATTTAATTCCTTTTGTATTTAATTGACAATTTAGTAATTTTATTTAATTAATATATCTGAATATCAATTAAATAATTAACATAAGGTTTATTTACCAATGCATTATGATTTCAGGAATTAATTGATTAATCAAGTATGATGATCCATTAGGACCTAGGGTTTAGGTCAAACCAGTTTAAATTTGATGAATTTCCTAGTTGATTTAGGACTTAGAATAATCAAGATTAGGGTTTCTTGATTAAATATTGAGATTGGGGGTCTATAGTTTAGATGACTATTTTTAGGTGATTACAACACTTAGTTGACAGGAGCAAAATTTAGAATTAACTAATTGGTTTCTTTATTTTCATCGACCAGTTGAACTCATGATAAGAAGGAGATTTAAAGTTAGTTTTATTCACATTTGTAAAGGAAAAAGCTATGGAATAAAACTAAAGAAAATATTTAAAGATTTAAGAAATGCATGGTGAGATTTGTAGATCAAGAAGCAATATATGTCAAGAAAAAGAAAGAAAATGATATTGAATGGTGAAATCATGTCTATATAAAGAGAAAAGGAATTCATTATGAAGAGAGGAATGTTGAATATAATTTTGGTGAAGAAAAAATTCTTCATGTATATATAATCATATAGGCTGAAGAACATAGCCAAGAATTCTGCAGACACCGAGCAACAAAGGAAAAGAGCATTCACCGAGTAGAAAGAAGAAACAAATGAGCAAAGGCACAAAAGAGCATATTGATCAAAGAGGTATTATGGACTAACAATATATCTGAAAATATGCAATATTGAGCTATGTTATTGTATAGATCATTTACTATTTTAGTTTAACCATTGATTCAGAAAATTTCTTAACCGAGTGGGATTTAACCATCCTTATTCTATTGAGATACTCAACATTATCAAAAAGTTTTCATGTTGACAACATAGTGAATGCTAGGTCAAATGATAAATTGTTAGTTTTAAATCCTCTAACAAGGTCGCACTTAAGAGTGTGTTTGTAACCGTTAATAGGGTTGCATCTTCACCAAGCTCACTTCAGAAGAGTGAAAATTTTGGGTTACTGGTACCAAGTGGTTTTTCCCTTAATAGGGTTTCCATGTTAAAAATCCATGTGTCAAATGTGTATATGGTTCATTTCTTTGATGTTTTTCTTTAAAAATTACTAAAACATGATTGGTCGGTAAATACTAAGTTCATTTACTGCTACTCAGTAAAGGCTAGGAAAAGATAAACAATATATTCACTGAGTAGTATATATTTGTTAAAGGCATACATCTTGTAGGACTGAAAGATAACTAAAGTTATTATATTTTTGATATAATTTTTGGTTGGGATTATTGGAATTATTTTTTAGGCCACTGATTCACCCCCCTTCTCTTAGTAATTCTAATAATTGGTATCAAAGCTTTGGTGCTTGGAAGAGAGTTTAAAGACTCAAGCTAAAGATCACAAGATGAGTACAAGGGATGTGCCTAAGTTGAACAAAGGGAACATTGCATCATGGAAAAGTAGGATAAGACTCCACCTATCAGGTATTAGAAATGATGTCATACAATACTTAGATACTGATTATGTTGCACTGATAGGACCTCTGACTGTTGATCAATTGAGAGATAAACATGAACATAACTCTATGATGATAGAACTTGCTTCTTCACTGTCTGATGCTGAATTTGAAGATGTCAAATCATGCACCACTGCAAAGAAAATTTTGGACAAACTCAAGCTAGTACATTGAGGAGATAAAAATGTGTTGAAAGCTAAATATGAAAGCCTAAGAGGAAAGTTTGATGACCTAAGAATGAAAGAAAGAGAAAACATCACTGAGTACACTAGCAAAATCAAAGAAGTTGTCAATGTTATTTGAGGAGTAGGAATTGTACTTGAAGAATAAATAGTGGTAAGTAAAATTCTGAGAACCTTACTACATATTGATGCTATTAGAGTATCTTCAATTTAATTAATGAGAGTAGTAGAATATAACAATGTTACTCTACATATTTTGAATGGTAGAATTATTTCATTTAAGATGAATAACTATGACAATAGTGTCTTACCCACCATTGAGTCTACATTCAAATCTTCTCTGAAAATAAGTAAAGCAAGTCATAAATACACTATGAGAAATGATAGTGAAAGTGATAGTGATGAACAAGAACTTGACAAAATTGAAGCACTAATGGATAGAAGATTGCAAAGAGGAAAAGGTAGATACAAAGGTAAATTACCATTGGTATGTTTTAATTGAAAAGAAATTGGACACTTTGCTGGTAGACACCCTAACAAGAGAAAAGATGAAAGAAATAATGATAGATCTTATGAAAAGAAGTTTGACAGAAGTGATGATCGAGACTACAGAAGCAACCGACACTCTAACAAAAGAGATAACTGAGACTACAAGGAAAAGGCATGAAGGCTTGTTACTTGGTTGAGAATAAAGCTGAAAATACTGATGCTAAATCTGATGAAGATGTTGAGGTAGTATTTTCTTCTATGAAGGATGATTAACAAAGAATAAATGTATGTTGAAACTGCACTCATATCTAAGGTTGGTAAAAATGATGTCTAGATTATTGATAGTGGTTGTACTCACAAAATGACTAGAGATAAAGAAAAGTTTGAAAATTTTGAATATTATAATAGTGGATCAGTTAGGATGGGTAATGACTCACCTTGTCCAGTTGAAGGTAAAGGAACCATCATGTTGAATAATCTAATTAGACGTGAAAATTCATATTTGGTGAAAGGAGTTAACTATAATCTATTGAGTGTTTGAAAACTGAATAACACAGGACACCGAGTTGCATTTGAGAACAAAAAGAAAAATATCTATAATGAAACTAGAAGGTTGATCAGTACTGGTGAAAAAAAAGGTAACCTATTCTATCTTGATGATATTAAGATAACTTGTTTATTGGCTAGAAATGAAGGTTGTGGCATAAAAGGTTATGTCATGTGAATTTTGACAACATGGTTAGGATAAGCAAGAAAAGAAAAGTAAGAGGCTTACCAAGCATGTCAAAACCCAACCATGTCATGTGTAAGAATTTTTGAAAAGGTAAAATGACAAAGTATAGTTTAAAGAGAAAAAAATACACATATAATGCTATTCTAGAATTATTAAAAACTAACTTATGTGGATGAATGAGAAGAAAGAGCTATTATGGTGACATATACTTCATTCTATTTGTTGATGATTATTCTAGAATGATTACTGTCATGTTCTTAAAAAGGAAGTCAGAAGAATTTAAGATGTTCAAATGGTATAAATCTATAGTTGAAAAGCAAAGTGGAAAAGAACTAAAATCTTTGAGATCAGATAGAGGAGGACAATTTATTTCTTATGAATTTTCTAACTTTTGTAATGAGCATGGAATTACAAGACAGGTTTTTGCACCTAGAACACCAAAACAAAATGGGATTGTTGAAAGGAGAAATAGATCAATTGTTGATTGTGCCAGAACACTAATGATTGGAAAAGCCATCATACAAAATATTATGGAGAGAAGCTGTAAGTACTACTGTCTATACATTAAACTAAGTTTAACTGAAGAAAGACACCAATAAGACACCCTATGAGCTATGGTATGGATACACGCCAAATGTGAGTTACTTTACAATTTTTGGAAGTTAATGTTATATATTGAAAGATGATAGAAATGAAAATCTTGAATCTAAAAGTGATGAAGGAATATTTCCAAGAAATTCTACCAAAAGAAAATCTTATAAATGTCTTAACAAATCTTCTAACAAAATCATTGAAAGTCAAAATGTTAAAGTGGATGAATTTGCTGAGAAAAATGATGAGGAAACCATAAAGAAATTGGAAGATTACAATAGATTTGTCTATAGTGAAGAACTTGACACTCTACCCAAGTAATAGTGTATCGCTACTGAGCGAAAAAATAATGCAACTGAGCAATAGGCTACACACACCGAGAATCAGGAAAATGCTCACAATGCTGAACCGAGTGATGAGGAAGGTAAAAATGAAGGTCAAGATGATGATCAAAATAATGAATAGAGATATGAACCTATACTTACTAAGTATGTTATAAGACACAATTCACAGGACCAGATCATTAGAGACAAAATAGATGTAATGAGAACAATAAGTAAGCCATTGAACACTAGATGTTTGATCTGTGATTTTGAGCCTAAATCTGTTAATATTGCATGTGGGAATCAAGAATGGGTTAGTGCAATGAATGAAAAGATTGAGTTTATTGAGAAGAATAAAACATGGACATTATTACCTAGATCGAATGACAAAAATGTCACTGGTACCAAATAGATATTTAGAAAAAAACTGAATGAGAATGGAGATGTCACAAGGAACAAAGAAAAACTAGTATGTAAAGGGTATGCACAAGAGGAAGGTATTGACTACGGAGAAAAAATTTCACCCATTTCTAGACTATAAGGAGTAATAATTATACTTGCTTATGTTTCTTTCAAAGGATTCAAAGTATACCAAATGGATGTTAAATATGCATTTTTGAATGGAATACTAGAAGAGGAGGTATACATTGAACAACCTGAATGGTTTGTTTATCCTAACAAAGGAACATGGTTTGTAGACTACACAAAGCCTTGTATGGATTGAAACAAGAACCAAGAGCATGGTATGAACAAATTCACTCTTATCTCATTAGTATTGGATTTATTAGAATAAGTGATAACAGTAATCTATATTTGAAAGGAGATATTGATGATAAGATCTTAATTGATGAGATATTTTTTGATCATATCATATTTGGAGGTAATGATATGCTATGAAAATAATTTTTTGATGAAATGAGAAAATAATTTGAGATGTCAATGTTTATAGAGATCCATTTTTTTCTTCGTCTACAGATTCTACATCAGGATGTAGGCATCTGAAGCCATTATATTTTGCCATTAGTATACACAAGAAAAAATATTATCTGCAACATCAATTTACACTACACCAATAGACAGGGCACAACACTACCCAATGCCAAGGTTACCCGAGACTGCCAAGTTCAAAGCATCCTGACAAACACTATTTGGTGTTACCCAATGATAAAAAGGTTAAAGGAACCTAATGAGTAACAAATAGTACAACCTGATGGAATAGAAAAGAGAGGAACCTGACAGATGAAGGGAACCTGACGATCAGTTCAACAAAGAAATGCTGACAGAATTTCAGTTCAACCTGAACACCAAGAACTGACAATCAGTTACATCCTACAAAAAGTGGAATTGACTTTCCACGTCAGATAAATCACTGAAGTTATATATATAGCTTCTTGATTTGTTTTTAAAACAATTATGAGCAGAGGAAGCTATGTATTTATTATTTTTTTAATTAGTTTTACTGATTTGAAACATGCAAACTAAAGATCAAGGTCAAGTTGTAAACCTTGGATCTAAGAGTTAACATTACAATGCGTGATTCTAAGATAGGTCAAATACTTGTATAAATAGATGCTCAATCTATTGTGAGAATGTTGTTGTTTGATGAAGATTTTAGCCACAAAGAGCATCTAAAGACCAGACAAGAGATTTCATGTAGAAGGACAGAAAAGAATCAAATCAATTTCAAGAACAAGAACACATGCTACCAACGAGCAAAGAAAGGCATTAATCAATCACTTAAGGTGATATTCTTATTTTGAGAGCTTTAATGGATCTTTAATCAGAAATTGTACATTGTATATAGTAAGGTCAATCATATGTACTCATTCTAACAAGTGTAGTACACTTAAGAAATCCTTTCAAGAAAGGTGGACTTAACAGTCCTATTGTAAATCTCTTAACCGAGTGCACACTTAAACCAGTGTTGCTAAAGCTCTTAACAAATTAGATCTTAACCAGTGTCCATTTTAATACTCCTAGTAGGGTAGATCATCAGAATTGATCAATTGTAAGCCTTTAATGACTCCCTTCCATTCTACAGATAGTAAAGTTTTGTGGGTTCCATCCCCACTACAGTTTTTACTTCCTAACAGGAGTTTTCTGCGATATCATATCTTGTGTTACGTGTTTATCACTTTCATGGATATTTCTATGAATTTTGTAAAAAATTAAAGATTATAAATTAATACTACATGCATAAGAAAGAATAACAGTAATGGTCAGTAATATAGTAATGAATGATTACTAATGATAAATGGTGAAAAGAGTTAAAAGTTTTAGAGGTACTGATTCACCCCTCTCCTCTTAGTACTAATTCCCATTAATCCCAACAATTCATATTAGAGCTAAGTCTCTTCTTGGAAAAGCTTAAAGGCTTAAGAGAAAAGATCATACAATGGAGAAGTACAAACTTGATAAGAATATTGAGAATAAAAAGCTTGAGATACAGATGTTCTATGAACAGTATAAAGAAGCTAGAATCAAGATGAGAGAGTTGTTGGATGAGAGGAAAGGTATGGAAACTTGAAGCAATGAAAAATATTATCAAGAAGAATAGATTCCAGATTTCTTTGAATCTTCAAGATCAAACACAAGTAATGCATCAGATACATTAGAAGAGAACATCACAAATCTGAAGGAGATCAATCAACATCTGACAGAGAAAATAAAGATGTTGCAAATCGGTCAAGAGTCCTGGATGGTAAGAATGATTGATGTGATGAGCTCTGTTAGACTAGCTGAAATAGAAAGAACACTTGCTATTGATGACAGAAGGAAGATTACAGAGAATCTATAGGAAAAGGAGTTAGAAATTCAAAGACATGCTATGCATCACCATGAGATCACAAATAAGATTATTCTAATGAGTCAAGAAGAAAACAGAATGAATATAGAACTCATTGAAAGAGTGCAGGCTATCAGTGAACTAAGAGAAGAAAATGAAAAACTAAAGCATGAGGTTAGAATTCAGCAACAACATAATGAAGTCACCAGAAAGGCTAAAGAGAGAAATAAAAGAATGGATGATTTTCCTGAAGGACAACGAAGAGTCAACAACAACAATGGTCTAGGATTTACCGAAAGAGGAGAACCATCAAATCAATCTAATCCAAGGAATGTCTCTGAAAATCCAAGACAAAGAAAGATGACACGTAAACACTATGGAAATCAAGGTCACACATTAAATGTATGCCAAGGAAAAATGAAAGGTATTCCTAAATCTACATCTTCATTCATAGGATTTTGTTATAAATGTAACAAGAAAGGACATAAAAAATATGAATGTAAGTCTAAGATGGAACAACCAAAGAAGGAAACCTACATGGAAAAATAGTTTCCTACATGCAAGATGAATGGGCACACAAGTCTTGAATGCTGGAAAAAGAAAAGGCAAGCATGGAAGCCAAAAGGTCAAGAAAATCCCTATCAACCAAAGAGAATCAGTAATCAATATGTATGGGACTACAATACATCGATAAACTATACAACATGTGGTAGATATGGTCACATTTCTACAAACTGCATGAGGGAATAGACCAAAAGGCCTAGAGGCTGGTCAAAATCGGAATGACATGTTTACACTGTCACAAAGTAGGTCATCTTAGGAAAGATTGCAAAGACTGAATGATAGAGACAAGCACATATCCCAATGGAAACACCATTGAAGATATCTGAAGGGCTAGAGACAAAATATAGAGAAAATCTTCAAGAAAGGAGGAAGCTGGACCAAGAAATGCAAATGGTGACACCCCATCCAATGGATCTGGTGACATCACCACCCCCACTTGAGATAAACAAGTAAGTATGGAACTGCACTACACCAAGTCATATTTTGCATCAATTCCATTATACAAATTGATAGATAGTCAAAATATGCACATGATAAAGATGCATATTATATTACTTGTTTCAAATCTGAGAAAACAACCCCGTCAATATACACATACCAAAAATCATCGGTGAACATCAAGGATGAGCTATTTATTCTTATGAGTAATTGTTGATCAACACATAAAATGGTTAAGTTACCAATGTAACTCAACACCTGTTGGTAAGGAAATAAAGCTACAAAGTTGTCATGAAAGAATACTGATATCCATCGGTAAAATAAAAATTGTCAACAGCTGTCCCGAACATCCTGACAACCCCGATGATGATTTTGAAAGTCTTCTCGATGAAATCTATCTTCATGTCTCGATGAGTCATTCAGCATTTATGACAAATAATTAGGGAAAAAAATCTATAAATAGATGACAGGAGCACTTCATTCTACACCCGTGATTTGAAGAGAAAGTAGAGAAAAAAATAGAGCAATTGAAGAGTAGAAAGTAGAGTGAGCTCAAATCAATACACACACAGTAGATAGATCATTCACCATTAACACTGATCAAAGTAAGTACCTAGGGTACCAAAAGTATTTTATCTTTATTTATCAAGAAAGCCTTAAATTTCAAGAAAGCCCTAAAACTTGAAAAATGATGGCAACCATGTCGAGAACCATAAAGATCAAGAGTGATAAGAAGAATGTGGTCAAGTTAATCAAGAATAACACCTATGTTGAACCCAAATACAAGATATACCTAGAGATTGCATCGCAACAGGATGAAACCTGTGTGTTCTCTAAGATTCCACCTAGGGTTTTGCTTATAGAAGATGTTAGGTCTTATATTCACTACAGGATTGCCAAAATAGGTGATCTAGAGATGGATGAAGCTTATAAGAAGATTTGCATTATAGAAGGGAGCCTAAAGGAAGAGCACAAACACTTAGAGGTTCAAGGGATAACTAATGCCCTATATTTCCTGAGGGAATTTAAAACTGACTGGGTCAGATTGGTACTTAGCAGATTGCATGAGCAGAAGTTATGGTTAGATCAACCCAAATAAATCACCAAGGATGTCCTTCATGCTATCACTGGTTATCTAATAACTAACAAGCCTAAGGCTCACAAGCATCCCTCTAGGCCAGAAGTCATAAAGCTCACAAAAGCTGAATGGGACAACAAAGGACTAAAAGTAAACACCATCACCGACGAGGAACTGAGGTTCGGTGCATGTGTGATTCGTTATAAAATCTTTCAAGAAAGAAGGTTGAACAACATATCTGCAACATCAGTAAGCACAACTTACAAGATAGTGACAAAGGGAATACAGATGGATCTGTGTGAGATCCTGCTAAAGAAACTTGAAGAAAACATGATCACAATCAGGTCCACAAAGACTAACACATGTAATTTTGGCTCACTTATCATGCATATCTTTTTCTACTTTCAAGAGTACCTTCCTTTAGTAGGAAAAGTGAAATGGGACACTACAAAGCTGGTGACATTACAGATTAGTGAACTAATTAAGTCACTAGGAGATAATTTTGAATCTGTTATGACTGCATACTTCCTTGAATTCAAGGAAAAGATGATGGAAAGAACAAGGATCCCTGAACAACTTGTTGAAAAATATAGGGATGAAATATGTTTTATGGTGGACACAAATTTCACCCACGTCAAACTAGTTGTACCAAGGATAGCTTGGTTAGCACCACTGCATTATGAAATCAACATAGATCAGGCCACAAATGCAATTGATGTATTGATAATTTAGCCTATTGACAATAAACAACCAAGGTTTGGAACCTATGAAGAGGCCAAATCAAAGATAAAAAGAGGCCTAGAAATCTAGAAAACTATCATTAAAAAGGATAAGATGGTTAAGAATCTCAAAAATATTCTATTGGTTACTAAGGAGGAACAAGAACAACCAGAGGAAACTGATGAACAGGGAACCATCGGTGAAGGGAATGATGAACAAAAATCAGATTCAAAGGAAATTGAATCTAATACACCTCCACCTCCTACAAAGAAGAAGAGGATAAGGATTCAAACTGCAAATATTGACACTACACCTCTTAAGAAAGGTCAAGTAAGGACCTATAAGAGGAAGCATCCAACAAAACGAACCAAATAGAAAATTGTGAAGACAAAACCTATAAAGAGGAGAAAAATAATTGTCAGAACTAAGGCTAACATTGGGGATTCTAAAGAAGATGAGCCTGATGTTGTAAAGAAAAATTTCAGGAATCAAACTATTGATGAGGTAGCTGAATCCATTGCTACACATGGTACAATGACTGATAAGAAAATCAGACAATGGGATACACTCCAACTAGAGGAACAAAATAAGATACAAGAAATAGTAATCAAGTCAATGGTAAAATTCAAATATGTACCAGCTAAATTCATCAACCAAATACCTAAAGAGCTAGGAAAGAAAATATGTCAACAGTGATCATATGCTCTACAGACTAAAAGAGAAGCAAGGGAGAGGATACTTGTTGCACTTATGCCTCTTGAATCTAAGGTTGAAGAAATCAAGAAATTATGAAGAAGCACTCAGGAAATTTTGTAGCCAGGATAAGGGCTTACAAAGTGCTTGAAGATAAGTTTATAGAGCTAGACATAATGACTAAAACAAAATGGAGACAACTCCTAGATCTTCTAGCAGAGTCAACAAGTCATGAGGAACAACTACTTCTCACCGACACACCTCATAGAGAGGAGGAGAAAGACAAGGTAAGTCCTTAGCACATTGCTTTGGACAATGTTGAAGAAATAGAGCAAATTGATTTGGACAAAGTCATGGATGATCTTTACATTCAAGATATCACACATTATGAATCTGATAAGGATCCACAAAAAGAAGATGATGTTATATTCATATCACTTAAGGATCAAATCAAGAAGAAAAAAATGGAGACCCAAGGCAATAAGGACATGGATATTCCTGATAAAGTATGGCCAGACACTTCATTCATGGACTTAACATAACCAGACCCTACAGAGCAAGTACAAGAAGATGAGGATGTCACTGCTCAAAAAGATCAAACCGATGAGCAGAACACCACTCTAGATAAAGCCCAAGCTAGAACACAAAGCAATATGCCTATATTAATTAAGGAAATCAATATACTAGAGGGTAATGATGGATCTAATGCAGAGGACACAAGAACACCCAAGTATAAAGGTGATGCTGAAGAAAAAGGCACCAAAGATAATACAAAGGACACAAATGCAGAGCAAGCTGCAACCGATGATCAGAAAGATAAGTCTACTGATCAAAATCAAGAAGAAATACATAAGGTAGAAAAAGACAATTAGATGTATAAGAGTGAAGAAGCAAAACAAGATGAGCTGGAGAAGAAAACATAAGAAAAATATACAGAGACACCCAAGGTTGATGTAGAGACATCTTCACCAAACCAAGAGGTACACTCTGAGCAGAAAACACAAGAAGCATCATAAAAAAAGCCTTCACCAAGAACTTTAGAGAGAGAAAATGAACTAGAAATGGTAGTTCATACATCTGTGTCCCCACAAGTCTCAAAGAAGAAGAAGAAGAAGAACAAGCATAAGAATCCAGTAACTCTGGATGAAATCATTGAGATTCCAGTTTGTGATCTGACGACATTGGATCCAACCGAATTGACCAAGTATGCAAGACTCTATGAGAGGAAGGAAATTTAAGGAAAACTAAGGAAAGCCACAAAGGAGGAAAAGGTACTGGAATTAGCAAGAGGTATACTTCAACAAATAGTACCGGATGTAGATGTTTCTCATAAAACCCCAGTGCTTGATCAACTAGTGGTTCTCACAAAGGCAATCACATCTCAGAACATCGATGCTGAGAAGGTCATGGAAGAAAGACTTGAACAGAAGTATGAGTTCAAGATAGTAGAAAAGATAAGCCAGGAAGTGGCATTGAAAAAGGTAAAGCTTTCTAAATTGGTGAGCACAATTGATCCAATCATCTCAGAAGCTATTACTTTGATACAAAAATTGTGCACACTTGATCAACTCACACAGGAGTATACCAACAAGATAGCACAGATTGATGCTGATCTTAAGACAAGTGCACAAAGTATCACAAATAATGAAGAGGAAATAAAATTGCATAATGAGCAACTCAAACAAGCTCAAAAATTGAGACAAGACATACAGATTGCAAAGATGAAGTACATAGATGAGGTAAATGAGATTCAAGCTCAACTCTTACCGACGCTTTCACTACTGCAACAACATGTGACAGAGGAAAAAACACTAATTGCCACCCCAAAAATGTCTATCATAGACAACATTCATGATATGCATGTAAGGCTAGAGCTAGAGCACATGGCACTAGAACTCCTAAAAGAAAAATGTGAGAAATTTCTCGAAGACATCAAGAACACCCATTCACATATTCTTGACACATTGAAAGTTACACATTTTTGTAACAATTATTTGCATCTTATAAGTTGTACATTTTTTCATGAGTATCAAATAAAGGAGAAAATGATATGTACAGTTCAATGATGTGTATAGTCATACAACTAAAAGAGAAAAGAATAGGGAATGTATAGTAAAGAGGCAAGTATACATATACATATACTCTACCAATGCATACAGTTAGGGGGAGTCATATAATGACAAGGATATAGACATGGTGTACATACTAAACACTTTAGTATTATGCACATATAAATTTTTTATACTAATGTCAAAGGGGGAGATTGAAGGCATTATATTTTTCCATTAGTATACATAATGAAAAACATGATCTACACCATCGGTTTACACTACACCGATAGACAAGGCACAATACTATCCAACGCCAAGGTTACCCAATACTGCCAAGTTCAAAGCATCTCGACAAACATTATTTAGTGTTACCCGATGAAAAAAAGGTTAAAGGAACTTGAGGAGTAAAAAATAGTGCAACTCGATGGAACAACAAAGAGAGGAACCCGACAAATGAAGGGAACCTGATGATCAGTTCAACAAAGGAACACCGACAGACTTTCAGTTCAACCTAACAACCAAGAACTGATAGTCAGTTACTTCCCACAAAAAGTAGATCTGACTTTCCATGTCAGATAAATCACTGAAGTTGTATATACAGCTTCTTGATTTGTTTTTAAAACCATTATGTGCGGAGGAAGCAATTTATTTATTAATGTTTTAATTATTTTTACTAATTTAAAACATGCAAACTAAAGATCAAGGTCAAGTTATAAATCTTGGATCTAAGAGTTAACATTGTATTGTGTGATTCTAAGATAGGTCAAATATTTGTATAAATAGATGCTCAATCTATTTTGATCATGTTGTTGTTTGATAAAGATTGTAGCCACAGAGAGGATCTAAAGACTAGACAAGAGATTTCATGTAGAAGAATAGAAAAGAATCAAATCAGTTTCAAGAACAAGAACACAGGCTACCGACAAGCAGTGAAAGGTATTAATCAGTCACTTAAGGTGATATTCTTATTATGAGATCTTTAATGGATCTATAATCATCAATTGTAGATTGCATATAGTTAGGTCAATCATATGTACTAATTATAAAAAGTGTAGTACACTTAAGATATCCTTTCAAGAAAGGTGGACCTAACAGTCCTATTGTAAATTTCTTAACCGAGTGCACACTTAAATCAGTGTTGCTAAAGCTCTTAACAGAGTAGATCTTAACCGGTGTCAACTTTAATACTTCTAACAGGGTAGATCATTAGAAGTGATCAATTGTAAGCCTTTACCGGCTCCCTTCCATTGTGCAGATAGTGAAGTTTTGTGGGTGCCATCCCCACCGCAGTTTTTACTTCCTAACAGGAGTTTTCTGCGATATCATATCTTGTGTTATGTGTTTATTACTTTCATGAATGTTGCAAATAATTAAATATTGTTAATTAATACAACATGCATAAGAAAGAACAACAGTAATGATTGGTAATATAGTAATGAATGATTACTAATGATGAATTGTGAAAATAGTTAGAAGTTTTAGAGGTACTGATTCACCCCTCCCCTCTTAGTACTACTTCCCATTAATCTCAATAGCCTCTACATCACACAATACAAATACATCAAAGAATTTATGAAGATATTCAAAATGGAGGACTTCAAACCAGTTGGAACACCTACGGAAACCAGATGCAAATTGACAATGGAAGACAAGAAAACCGAGGCAAATCAGACATTATATAGATCTATGATTGGAAAACTAATGTATGTTGTACACACAAGACCATATATAGCACATGTAGTTGGTATAGATGCAAGATTATTTTCTAATCACACATAATCACATGTGATTTTTGTTAAAATAATTATGAGATGTCTAATGAATACCGAAGACTATGGTTTGTGGTATAATAAAGAAGGCAAATTTGAGCTACAAGTTTATACCGATGTTGATTGGGTTGGAAACATAGATGATAGAAAGAGTGCAATAGGAGGAGCATTCTTTATGGGTGACAGACTTGTCACATGGATAAGTAAAAAGTAAGGATCCATATCTCAATAAATTATAGAAGAAGAATATGTGGTCGCTGCTGCAAATTGCTCTAACATTGCATGGATCAAGAAATTACTGAAAGGTATGAATATGGAAATCCTTGAACTAGTAATTATCTATTGTGATAATACAAGTGCTATCAACATTTCAAAGAACCCTGTGATGCATGCTAAAAAAAAGTGCATATCTATTATGTCTAATCGAAAGAAGAATTAGCAGACATATTCACAAAGCCATTGCCCAAAGTAATATTTGAGTACCTAAGATAGAGGCAAGGGGTTTGACCCTTGTCTACTGGTCACTAAGCTAACTAGGAGGATGCATCAGCCTACGCATTATCAGAAGATAAATCATGTTGATGCAAGATGAGATATGGACTGAAAATGACATATCTGTACAAGAAGGTACTTATCTAAACCGAACACCAGAGATATTGTTGGCTACTACAAAGTTGTATTGCTAATGGACATAATGGAGGAGTATATTCATTGTATATATTTATTTGGCATTGTTGTCAAAGGGAGAGGAATATATCCATATGAAATATCATATCATGATCATACAAAGGGAGAGATTAAATAAAATATCCATCAGGAAGAAGAACATCAGTCAAAGGGAGAGAAAAGATCAGAAAAAGAAGTTTCTACAATGGGAGAGAAAGATCCAATGATGATGAAGAGAAAGATTCAAACAACCATCCATCCAAGGGAGAGAATTGAAAGAAATTTCACACTGCATATCTATCTAGAAAAGGGAGAAGAGATTATACAACAAAGGGAGAGACAGAAGTATAAGATAGAATTGCTACACCTATCCAATGAAGGGAATTAAGGAAAGCACTCTACAAGAATCAAATCTAAGCTAGAAGAGCTTACCGAGAGTGAGATATTTGAATTGGTTATAGAAAAATAAGTTTAGTATGATATGGCATGCTATACCTTTCATATTATGTTGATAGTATGTTTCCATCAATGCTAGAGGGAGAGATTGAGGCACTATAACTGATTGAATGTTTGAAGATGATAAAGTTGATGATCACTGAGCTACAAAAAGTAAATGCAAGACATTAAATCAATTAATGTATTTTATTTTCATTGATGTCAACTTAATATGTTATGATTTCTCATATAAATTTTGTTAAAACACTTGAAGATATACAGAGTCAAAGTTTTTTTTGTTGGTAAAGGTATACACCCAATGACAGGGTTACCCAAAAATAGTGAACCCCGAGCAGTTCACAGTGTTGCTCAACAGACAGATAACACTGACGGATAGTATTACTTGAGAGACACAGTGGTACCTAAGACCATAAGTACTTGAGATCAGTTGTAACCAAGCAAGTGTTGCCGAGAAAACTAAGAGTTGATGACCAAAATCAACTGGAGTTAGAAAAAAACAAAACACTTAGCTGACAGAAGCTAAATTTAGTGTTAACTGATTGATTGCTTTATTTTCATCGACCAAATGAACTCATGATAAGAAGGATATTTAAAGCTAGTTTTATTCATAGTTGTCAAGGAGAAAGCTACAGAATAAGACTAAAGAAAAGATTTAAAGATTAAAGAAATGCATGATGATATTTATGGATCAAGAAGCAATCCATGTCAAGAACAAGAAAGGCAAGGAGATTGAATGGTGAAAAAACGTCTATATAAAGAGACAGGGAATTCATTATGAAGAGAGGAATGTTGAATATAATTCTGGTGAAGAAAGAATTCTTCATATAGATCTGGCCATATAGGCTAAAGAAGAGAGCCAAGAATTTTGTAGACACCGAGCAACAGAGGACAAGAGCATTCACTGAGTAGAAAGAAGAAAGAGGTGAGAAAAGGAATGGAAGAGCATATTGATGTAATACCCACCTCTTAGGTTGCTTTTCAGTTGTGGATGCCAAACTCTTTCAGGCATTTTAGATGTCTGTGTGGATTTAATCAGATGATTTAGATGTTATTTATGTATTACATTTCGATATATTCTGGATCCATTATTATCATGTTGTATATTTTGTGTATATGTGATTTAACGTTATTTAATGATGCTTATGTATATGTTAGGATTTCATTTCGGTTATAGTTTTCTGACAATACTGACCATATAATTATATGCACATTGATCATTGTATATTTTCATTACTGTTTGATGTGCTTGGTATGGTATGGGACAAAGTTGTAGTTACTTGCTTTGGCAAGATCCACATGATAACCTAGTCTCAACCATTGTTTGTCATATGATATATGCATGTATGTTTGTCTTGGTGATGACAGGTTTGCAAGTACCGGGCTATGTCTTCCCTGAATTGGAAGGAGTGAGCGTGCCTTATCACATTAATCTCAATGGTAAGAGAGGGGAGATAGTTTTCAGGTCCAAATCCTATCCTAAACCAAATTGTCCTAGTTAGTGGACAAGTATCTGTTTTGACTACCCTGACCGAATTCGTATAGTTG
>MU224845.1:2362174-2376335 GCA_018584345.1 Thuja plicata | reverse complement strand
GCAGCGCGCAGGCCGCCCACTGTGTAAACAGTGGGCGGAGCCGCCGCTGGCCGGCGCTCCCCACTACCCCCCCTCTGACTTGTTCACTTCCCCGGCGCTGCGGGTGGTGCCGCCACCTGCGCGGCCACCACTCTGCCGAACCTCTCACCACCACCCGTCCCCTCTTGCACGGCCGCTCTGCGTTTTCCGCTGCCACCGCTGTCGGCTTCCCCTCTCCGCCCGGCCGCATCTTCAAAACCGCGCCGCTTCCCATCATCCACCGCCGCTTTAAAAATGCCACCCACTGCATTAACCAATTCTTCTCATAGCGATATTTTTAGTTTTAGGGTTGTATTTTATTTTAGTTAAAATGTTATTAAATGTTTATGTATTTTTATAAATGTAAGATTTAGATTAGGTTGTTTTAATATAATAATATTTTAATGTTAGATTAGATTTTGTTTTATTTTTATATATAATAAGATTTACTACATTAGATTAGATTTACTTAAAATTTGATTTGCTAGATTAGAGTTACATATTTATTTTCTTTATTTAAGGAAATGTTTTATGTTTAGATGGTTGTTTTAAATAGAAAGAATTGTATTTCTTTTTGAGTGGTTAAAATTATTAGAGGGAATATTAATAGTTTATTAATATTTAGATTTAATTTAGTTATTAGATTTTAGGATAGAGAGTAATGTTGGATATTATATGCGTGAAGTCTTAATAACTTAATATTTAAATTGGAGCGTTATTATCTAATTAACTATTTGTTCTAGATTATTACCTTGTTAAAGTTTCATAGATTTGGGGTCATTTCAACCCCTTCAGCTTCGCGATATATGTCTGTTAGGGACGTTATCGCTGCCTTTGGCCATTCTCGTGCATGGTTGACTTTCGGTCAACCATGGTCAAACTTTTTTGATAGTCTCGTTATTGGAACCCAGTACTCCTTGCAGCCTCTGGACCCTAGGGTTTTAGTTTTGAGCCTTTCGGAGACAGTTGACTTTTGGGTCAACATGGGTTGACTTTTTGGTCAACTATCTCGTTTTGCACACCTTTGACTTCCTTAACGTTTAGTAGACCCTTGAGACTCTTCCTCATGTATTTCAAGTCACGGTTGACTTTTGGTCAACCCTAGTTGACTTTTAGTCAACCGTCTCGATTTGCATGCACAACTCCCCCTTTGGGTTTAAGCGAACCCTAGTTGTACCATACACCTTCTTAGCATATAGTTGGCATTTGGTCAACTCTAGTTGACTTTTGGTCAACCTCCTCATTTTGCGTGCATGTGTTACCCTTGTGTAGTTTTAGTATCCCGTTTAAATGCGCTATTTTAAAATTTTTTTGTTCGTGTATTTTTGCCCAACTTTTGGGCATGACAACAGGTTTTTGGGGAGCATTTTTGGAAGTTTTGGTGTGTGCTTGGTTTTGGAGCATAATTTTAGAATTCTCCTTGCTTGGATTGTGCATTGTGTGTTCTTCAACAGATATTAAGGTAGGCTCTTATCCATGTCAATTCTTATTTTCAGATCCCTATCTTCTATGCATCCAAAAAAAAAAAAAAAAGAATCCTTTGTTTGATCATTCCTTGCTTGTTTATTTTGGGTTGTGTTTATTTCATTTGGAAAATATACTCTTAGATCATTTTTGTGTTTTTATTCATGCTTGCATGTCAGATCTGTGCTTGTGGGCATAAACGGTTTTGTTTTACGGCATTTTGAGTAAAAGGGTATTAGGGTTTCTTGTTTGAAATTGTTGTTGAAATATGTGCTTATGGAACCCTAGATCCCTAATTTTTGAAGGAAAATGTATATTACCCTAGTACAGAAGTGCTGTCAAAATTTCATATGGAAATACCCTACGGTTCTCCTAGAAAATGAAAAAATTAAATTGCCCTATAGTTAGGACTATAGTAGAGAGAAAAATAAATATCCCCTTTGTAAATACTTCTTTGGAAAAAAAAAATCAATTAAAAAGAATTAGCTCTCTGTAAAAATACAGAGTTAAAATAAATTGCACTAGTCAATTAAAAATTGAAAGAATAAGACAAAAAGGAAAAAAAAAAATATTTACATGTTATATTAATTTCTGTTTTCGAAAATAATTTAGTTAACAATAAATCGTGATTGTTGTTTATCTTTGCAAATTCTTTAAAAAAAAAAATTATTAAAAAAAAAAAGAAAAATTTTAGTAGTGGGAGGCAGGGCCCACCACATCCCCCTGCCCCCCGTGGGGCTGGCCGCGCGCGGTACCTAGAGCAGTGGGCCGCGGGGGCTGCGGTCCCCACTGCCATAGTGGGCCGCGAGTTGACAGCGTAGTACCCACTGTACAATGGGCCGCGGTACCCACTATCGTGGGGCCCGCGTTGGGTGGGGCCAAGACCCCCCCCCCATGGTATGGTTTTATTTTTATATTTCATTTTTTTTAATTTATTTTTTATTTGTTAAAACAGTAAATTTTGTTCATTTAAAATTGTTTTTAAAATTTCAGTTTTATTTAGTATTTAGGTTTTGTTTAGATTATATTTATTAGTGTAATTAATATTTAATTTGTTTATGTTAATATGTCATTAGTTTATATTAATACTTAACTAATTTATATTAATATGTAAACTAGTTTATATTAATATTTTAATTAGTTTGTATTAATAATAAATTAGGTTATATTAATATTAAATGGGTCTATTATTAATTCTTAAATTAGTATTTAAAATTAGTTAATTGGGGTATAGGAACAAAAAGGGAAATTGATACTATTGTTAATTTAGGACCTAGGGGAGAAATTTATTTGTATTATCATTAGAAACGGTCTAGTGTTAAACATTTAGACCTATGGTACTGATTAAGTCAAATAAAGATGTATTTGAACGATTAATTTTTAATGCTTAATGTTGTACCTAGGTATTCTATAATTTTGTAATTATAACTAGAAATTGGTGATTATTTCTTAGATATATTTATAAATTATTTATAAATAGATCTATAGGAAATGTTAATGTTTTATCGATCTAGTATATGGAATTATGTCTCGATAGTAATTTTTAATGAGTAAATGAATTTGCATGATTAAAAATTAAAAATTTGTTTATTCCCATGTTAACATTATATTTGTTTTTTATGCATTCTGAAAAGAATTGATTACACCATGATGTGCTTTGGGTGCGTGATTAAATGAAATGTATATTATTTTGTGTCTCATGTTTTTCGGGTATCTGTTGGGTTAGATGACCCTAGGACTAAAAACCAGAGGTGTTGGGATTGTATTCTCTATATGATGTTATTATGATGTTAGTTGTGCTTATATAAGTTTTTCATGGTCCTAATTTGCTCAACCCAGCCCAATTCAGTTGTGATGTAATGTTTGACTGTATGAGGATACTGTGGTTATTATTGTGGTTATTCGAGAACCTATGAGCTCCTGAATGAGCAAGATGTGATTTGTGATTATGTATATCTTCATGTCTTGACCTTGAGCCTAGGTAGGATTACTAAGTGTATAGTGGGGAAGTGGCTTGCAATGGGGGTTCAGAACCCTAAGTGGTTACTAGGTAAACCCATTGGCAAGTTACTTAATAAAGTGAAAATATGTTACATTAAAGGGGTTAAAATGAATTAATAAGATGTCTGAGTCTCTACCCATGCCTTGAATGTTGTTGCATGATAGGATGGGAGTTGGGATCCTTGTCTTCGCGAAAGGATCACCAAGCCACATAGTGTCACTTGGAGGCCAGGGTCAAGAGGTGTTGTTAGGTTTACCTTCAAGGTTGGACTTATGTGATGACACTTCCCTATATACAGCTTAGGTTATCCTACGTGTGTCAGTTATCTCTGGTGTTGTTTTGTATTCTTTATTATGGTTTAGATTGCTTCTAGGATCTTCCTTTGCATTGGAGTTTGAGGTCATGTGTACCTTGTTTGCATTCTTGTTGTATACCCTGTGTGATGGGCCTGTTACTATCTCCTCAGCACGGTGGGAGTGGACCTTTGGTTCTACGTGGTCGGGTGGTAGTGATTCTTATTACCATTGAGATTTTGACAGATTCTTCTTCATGCTTGGATGTTCCTTGTTGTAGTTTCATCTTCCTATTCTTTTGGAGACTTGCTCAGTTATTTGAGTTATGTATTTATACCATATGTTTATATTGGTTATCATCCTTTAGAGGATGCATTGTATTGTTTATTATGTATTATTACATACCCTGTGACTTGTGCAGTGGATGTTGATTAGGTAGTGTACCTTATGGTATCAGTTGTATATGTAATCTTCATTACGAGATGTATGTTATTGGTTTCAGATTATGTAACCTTTATGTTAGTTCTTTATTATTGTAATCATAGATTAGTTTGTTTAAGTAATTCTACATAAAGGAACCCTCGAGGAATGTTAATAATGTATGAGTTGTATTTCATGTATGTCATGTACTTCATTGTGTTGCTTCTGCATTGTTATTAATATTGTTTGTAAACATTTAAAAAAAAAATTTATTCCATGAAGTTAGTGTCGTGTTTAGGTTAAGTTCTCCTGGGTTTCCTAGCGGGGCATTACACTTGGTATCAGAGCCCACATTTCTACACTAGGAGCTCTGGAAAATATGTATGCCCATTAGTTATCATTTGATTTTGAAACATGAAATGAACATAGACATAAAACTCTGATGTATTTAAAACCATTGCTTTACGATTATTGATTTCTTTTAGGTGTTTTTGAGTTGATGTTGGATCTGAGTTGTGGTTTGATTCTCTGGTTGATTCAGGAATCCTGCCTAAAGCTAGATTTGCTAGAGGTCATGGTAGAGGCTGAGAGGGTGGCCATGGAAGGGGCAGGGACCACAGTCCTTCCACGAGTGTTCATCGAGATAACAGACATGAGCAGAGGGAAGAGCGTCAGGCTGGTTTAAAGGAGCTAGGTATTAGGCAGTTGTTGCGGGAGTTTCTAAATCATATTTCAGGGCAAGGTAGAGTAGAGAGGGAGAGATTTAGGAGCCCTCTAAGGAGGACTGTTGCAGTGGATCCTGAGGTTGTGGCAGTGAACCACATGAGGGATCTCATGAGAGTTCCGCCTATTACCTTTGAAGGAAAAGGAATAGGATTTGAAGCTGAGACTTGGCTTATTGCATTAGAGAGGATCTTTGCTATGCATCCCTTTAGTAGCAATACTAAAGCTAGGTATGTGGTAATGTAACTCTCCAATTTTGTAGCAATATGGTGGAAGATAGAGGAGAAGAAGTTGAGTCTTCAGATGGACACCATTACATGGGAACTCTTCCTTGAGAATTTTAGAGAGAGATTCATCTCTGTTCAGTGGAGGCAGCAGAGGGCTGATGAGTTCCATAACTTGAGACAGTTGACCCTATCAGTGGTTGAGTATGAGCGTCGATTCTTCAAGCTCAAATAGTATGTTGGTTATGGTGAGGATTCAACCCTTATGGTTCAACACTTTGTTAGGGGGCTAAATGAACGCATCATTGGGGAGGTTAGATTCTTTAAGCCTACATCCCTCAAGGAGGCGGTCATCAAGGCTACCCTTGCAGAGGAGAATCTAGCATTGGGCTATGGTGGTCATTCAGGGGTGCACTTAGGAGCACCTACTTCTATTGTCAGAGGTAATCATTCTTAGGGTGATGGGAATTCAAGAGGTCCTTCTACCATTCCAAACGGTAATCAGTCTTATCAACAAGGAGGAAACAATCCTTCTTCTTTTAGGGGTCCTCGGATTAGGAACTTTCATGACATTCAGCGCAGTAAGCACAATCAGTCGATTCAGCAAGCACAGAGTGTGTATGAGGATGTCAGTAGGGGCAGTGTTCAGTAGTCTAGAGCACCTTCAGTTAGAGAAGGTGGTAGCAAGGGAGCTTGTTTCACCTATGGATAGTTTGGACATTTTGCTGTTAGTTGTCCTCAGCATGCTTTGCAGTCCTTAGGATAGAGGCTAGCAGCTTCTGAGCCTACAGTGGGTAATGTTGGTATGTCTCACGGAGTGTATGCAGCGTTTGATCATCCTCCACTTATGTACTATGCTCCTGTGAGTGGTGCTGCGAGTAGAGGTCCAGCAGCTAGTTTCTGGATTCCTACAGTGGGGAATGATCCCCAGTGTTCGAATCAGAGACTTGGGAACGGTCCTATGGGACCTACACTTTGAGTCTTCCAGGACTTGGATTAGATTTTCTATGTTGAGAGATTGATTTCTCTATCTTTGTTTTGGGCTTCCAGGAGTAAGCCTATTTTTAGGGGAGGAGGATGTAATACCCACCTCTTAGGTTTCTTTTCAGTTGTGGATGCCAAACTCTTTCAGGCATTTTGGATGTGTGTGTGGATTTAATCAAATGATTTAGATGTTATTTATGTATTACATTTTGATATATTCTGGATCCATTATTATCATGTTGTATATTTTGTGTATATGTGATTTAAATTTATTTAATGATGCTTATGTATATGTTAGGATTTCATTTCGGTTATGGTTTTCTGACAATACTGACCATAGAATTATATGCACATGGATCATTGTAAATTTTCATTACTTTTTGATGTGCTCGGTATGGTATGGGACAGAGTCGTAGTTACTTGCTTCGGCGAGATCCACATGATAACCTAGTCTCAACCATTGTTTGTCATATGATATATGCATGTATGTTTGTCTTGGTGATGACAGGTTTGCAGGTACCGGGCTACGTCTTCCCTAAATTGGCAGGAGTGAGCGTGCTTTATCACATTAATCTCAATGGTAAGAGAGGGGAGATAATTTTCAGGTCCAAATCCTATCCTAAACCAAATTGTCCTAGTCAGTGGACAAGTATCTATTTTGACTACCCTGACCAAATTCGTATAGTTGATAGGAATTCATGTATTCCCTTCCTTGATCATGTTTGATTTTTCTTGTTTTCGATTTTAGGTGCTTGATGTGATTATGTGGGTGTTATATCATGCTATTTATTTAATTGAATATTATTGCAATTAATTATTAAATATAGGGTATTTAATTAATTGAAAATTAAATTAAATACCTATGTTTAATAGAAAGTTTAATTAAAGTGCAATTGTTGAGTATTAATATTTAATTGAAAATTAGAGTAATTATGCTTTTATGCTTAGTTAAATAATTAAATATTTAGTTGCATGGATTATTGTGATGTAAATATTTAAGTTATTTAAATTAATATTTTATTAATTACATGTGCAAGATTTGGTTGAAAAAGTATTTTCAACTCAAGAGATCTCAACTTGAATTTAGGAGTCAAAGTTGAGTTGTGCAAGTAATTAGATATTTTAATTATTAATTACTATTTTCTTTCAATTTTGGAGAGGAGTCCTTTTAGGAGTTAACTAAATGTGTTGGCATTAGGGTTTGCTTGATTAGGGGAAATGGATCCTCATTAGGGGGATTCTTCTCTCATTCTCTGATAACAGGTTTTTGAGGAGCATTTTTGGAATTTTGGTGTGTGCTTGGTTTTGGAGCATAATTTTGGAATTCTCCTTGCTTAGATTGTGCATTGTGTGTTCTTCAACAGATATTGAGGTAGGGTCTTGTCCATGTCAATTCTGATTTTCAGATCCCTGTCTTCTATGCATCTGAAAAAAAATTAAGAATCCTTTGTTTGATCATTCCTTGCTTGTTTATTTTGGGTTGTGTTGATTTCAAATGAAAAATATACTCTTAGATCATTTTCATATTTTTATTCATGCTTGCATGTCAGATCTGTGCCTGTGGGCATAAACGGTTTCATTCTATGGCATTATGAGTAAAAGGGTATTAAGGTTTCTTGTTTGAAATTGTTGTTGAAATATGTGGTTATGGAACCCTAGATCCCTGATTTTCAAAGGAAAATGTATATTACCCTAGTACGGAAGTGCTATCAAAATTTTATAAGAAAATACCCTACGGCTCTCATAGAAAATGAAAAAATTAAACTGCCCTATAGTTAGGACTATAGTAGAGAGAAAAATAATTATCCCCTTTGTAAATGCTTCTTTGGAAAAAAATAAATCAATTGAAAAGAATTAGCTCTCTGTAAAAATACAGAGTTAAAATAAATTGCACCAGTCAATTAAAAATTGAAAGAATAAGACAAAAAGGAAAAAAATATATTTACATGTTATATTAATTTCTGTTTTCGGAAATAATTTAATTTACAATAAATCGTGATTGTTATTTATCTTTGAAAATTCTTTAAAAAAAAATTTTATTAAAAAAAAAAGGAAAAAGTTTAGTAGTGGGAGGTGGGGGCCACCACATCCCCCTGCCCCCTGTGGGGCGGCCGCCGCGCGGTACCCATAGTAGTGGGCCGCAGGGGCTGCGGTCCCCACTACCACAGTGGGCCGCGGGCTGACTGCGCGGTACCCATTGTACAGTGGGCCGCAGCAAGCTGCGGTACCCACTGTCATGAAACCCACGTTGGGTGGGGCCGAGACCCCCCCATGGTATGGTTTTATTTTTATATTTCATTTTTTTTTAATTTATTTTTTATTTGTTAAAACAGTAAATTTTGTTCATTTAAAATTGTTTTTAATATTTTGATTTTATTTAGTATTTAGGTTTTGTTTAGATTATATTTATTAGTGTAATTAATATTTAATTTGTTTATGTTAATATGTCATTAGTTTATATTAATATTTTAATTAGTTTGTATTTGATGTAGGAGCATCCTGGGTGTAAGGGCAATCTTGCATCACCCAAAAATATGTGTTTTTCTATTCAATAAGGGCTATTTTGTACAAAGCTACTATTTTTGGAAACTTACTATTTTTAGTAAGTTGGCCGTTTGAACTCAGAATGTTCTAATTTTCTAGGTGAAGGTTCATCTTAGTCATATAAGAATGTCAGTTGAATTTCATTGCTAGATCATCTGTATTGGCGAAGTTATTAAGGATTTACTGTTGAGATTTTAGAGTGCAAAACCTTTGAGCTCAATTTTTAGGACCTTAAAGGCTTTGAATCGAGGTGGAACCCCTAGTTAATTAGCGCTTAGCAAGTCAAGCACTGTAGATCGCGATCTCCCCTTTCTGGAAAGTGGTTATAATAGCCAATCAGAGCTATGGTTCAAAAGTTATGGCTTCCGGAAGTTGGGCTACCTAATCTCATATTTTGTAAATATTTAAAGCCGACCCTTTTGTAATAAAAGTGAAAAATAATTAAATGCTAAGGGTAGTCGACCTTAATGGCTATATTTCTAAAACCTTCTCGGGCGGTGGAAAATTGCCTATTTAAGGAAGGCCTGTGGTGTTTTCTAGGGCAGTTCTGGGTGGTTATTTGAGGCTTTGTCCTACAGATTATTGTAAGGGATGTCCATGTGGCTTTTGATATTGTAATTTTGAAGTTTGTAATTCCACCTTTGTGGAGCCAATAAGAAGCCAATTTTCTGTTCTTGCAAATTTTTGTTGTTTCTCTTTATTTCTGTCGTGTACTTGTGGTATTAAGGGGAGTCCCCTTCATCAAGTGGTATCAGAGCGAGAAGTTCCTGAGTGTGTAGACAGATCACCGACTATGAGGCAGTTTACACCAGGACCGTGGTTAGGGTTTCAGCGATAAGCACAAAAATGCCTCCATGAAGGGAGCATGGCGGAAGAGCCGGAGGTGTACTGCCCAAGGTTAGAGCCCTCTAGAGACAAGTGCAAGCATTGCAGGAAGAGATTCACAGAGGCATGAATCTTTCCGTAAGAGAGGAAAGTGAGGATGAAGCCGACGTAGAAGGAGATTTTGATCAGGAAAGCGAAACTTTGAACCAAGAGGAGGAAAGGCTTTTCTGGGCCATTTCCAAGATCGGGAAAAGACCTAAGCTTGAGGTTCCCACTTTTTTGGAAAATCTTAACCCAGAAGAGTTGATTGACTGGATCAATGAAGTAGAAGAATATTTTGAGTATGAAGATATTGAGGATCCTTATAGGGTCAAATTTGCGAAGGCCTGACTGAAGGGTCATGCGAAGATCTGGTGGTAGGAGATTTAGTTAGAGCGAAATAGAAGAGGAAAGGAGAAAATCACAAGATGGGATCGAATGGTGGATAAATTGAAGCAACAGTTCATTTCTGTTGATTATGAGCTCGATCTACTGAAGAAAATGCAAGTTTTGAAGCAAGCAGGAAAATCTGTCCAAGAGTATACGGAGGAGTTCTATCAAATCCTCATCAGAATAGGCCATGCAGAAGCTGACAAGGAGAAAGTTTCCTATTACCTTAATGGGTTGAGGCCGAGCATTCAGGAGGAGTTGAACCTAATCTGAATGAATAGTATTGAAGAGGCCTACTATTTTGCCCTAAAGGTAGAGGAAAAGTTGAACAAGAAGTTTGAAAGCAGGCAAAGCGGAAGAGGTCGCGGTGGAAGATCTAGTGGATGATCTTATGGAGGCCGAAATGAAGATCAAAAAAAGAAGGATGAGGCCAGTAGTAGTTAGGGTCAGAAGGGAAATAATTTCAATCAAAATAATAGAGATCAAAGAGGAAGAGGACGAGGACAAGGATCAGGAAGAGGAGGCTTCCGTGGAACATATTTTCACTATGGAGAAGAAGGTCATAGGGCATATGAATGTCCACAATGCCAAGGAAGGGTAGATAGGAGAAATGATGGCTAGGCTAGAGTTGCACATGTGGATGAAGATGCAAAATCGTCTTATTCTGAAGATGTTGAAGGAGGAGAAGTCCTAGTTAACAGAAGAGTCTTGCTGAGTGATGAAAATGAACCTGAGCAAAGGAGGAGCTTGTTTTGCACTAGGTGCAAGTGTGAGAATAAGTGTTGTGATGTGATTATTGATAGCAGAAGTACTGACAATCTGGTGTCAAAAGAGATGGTCACAAAGTTGAAGATCAAGAGGCAGAAACACCCACACCCATACCAGATCGCCTGGGTGCAAGATGAGCACAACGTCATGGTTAATGAACAATGCCTAGTAAAGTTTAAGATTGGAAGGTACTATGTGATATCATACCTATGGATGCTTGTCATATGTTGCTGGAAAGGCCATGGCAGCTTGATAGACATTGTACATGATGGCCATGCAAATACATATTCCCTGACAAAAGATGGAGTGCGACATAAGCTAAAACCACTAAACAATACAGAAGAAAAGGTATGTATTAATGCAAGAATAACTTTTGTTGATGGAAGAAAATTCCTAGAGGTTGTGAAGCATGATCATATGTGTTTTGCTTTAATTCCAAAAGCTAGTAAGGAGGAAGTAGAAGATGTGCCTGTAGAAGTTGCAGATCTATTGAACGAGTTTCAGGATATTATATTTGATAATGTGCCTGATGGATTACCACCAGTAAGGAAGATCAGTCATTAGATGGACTTGATCCCAGGAGCCAGTTTTCCAAACAAGGTAGCACACAGAATGACGCCAGTAGAAAGTGAAGAATTGAACAGACAAGTGCAAGAGTTGTTGCAGAAGGGTTTGATTCATGAGAGCTTGAGTCCATGTGCTGTGCTAGCAATATTAGCACCAAAGAAGAATGGAGAATGGAGGATGTGCATAGATTCTAGGGCTATCAACAAGATCACAATCAAGTACAGATTTCCATTGCCATAGATGGATGATATTATGGACTATTTGAGTGGGGCTGTGTACTTCTCAAAGATAGATCTGAAGAGTGGATATCACTAGATTCAGATCAGAGAAGGAGATAAATGGAAGACTGCCTTTGAAACAAATGAGGGACTTTTTGTGTGGTTGGTCATGCCCTTTGGGCTAACCAATGCACCAAGCACTTTCATGTGGCTCATGAATGAGGTCTTGAAAGAATTTTTGGGTAAGTTTGTCACTGTTTACCTAGATGATATTCTGATCTTTAGTAAGACATTGGAGGAGCATCTAATGCATATTCTTAGGGTTTTGGAGAAGTTGAGGGAAGACAAATTGTTGTTTAATTTGAAGAAGTGCAGTTTTGTGAAGAAGGAGTTAGTGTATATGGGATTTTTAGTTTCAGTAGAAGGACTGAAAATGGAACCAGAGAAAGTGAAGGCTATCCTAGAATGGCCTACTCCAAGGAGTGCTAATGAGGTAAGATCATTTCATGGTTTGGCTAGCTTTTACAGAAATTTTATTAGAAGTTTTAGCAGTATTTGTGGTCCCTTGACTAAAACAATGAGAGGGGATAGGAAAGAGTCTAAGTGGACTAAAGGGGCTGAGAAGAGTTTTGAACTGTTAAAATAAAAAGTTACAGAATAACCTATTTTAGCACTTTCTAATTTTAATAAGGTGTTTCAAGTAGACTGTGATGCTAGTGGTACTGGAATAGGAGCTGTTTTGAGCCAAGAAGGTAAACCTATTGCATATTTTAGTAAGAAGTTAAATGATGCCAAGAGAAAATATTCTATTTATGATCGGGAATTTTATGCTATAATTCAGGCATTGAAGAAGTGGAGACACTCTCTGCTTCCTAAGGAGTTTGTTTTATATACTGACCATCAAGCTTTGAAATATTTGAATAGTCAAGGAAAGTTGAATCAAAGACATTTGAAATGGGTTAAATTTTTTCAGAGTTACACATTTGTTTTGAAACACAGGAGTGGAAAGTCTAATAGAGTTGCAGATGCTCTTATCAAAAGACAACTTTTGCTAACAGAGATGCAGATCGAGGTGGTTGGGTTCAAGGAACTCAAGAGTTTGTATCCAAAGGATCCTGATTTTGGTGAAGCTTGGAAATTTTGTACAGAACCTATTACTCTAGATAGGACGAAGTGGCTGGATTTCATCATTCAAGATGGAATGTTATTCAGAGGGAGCCAATTGCGCATTCCACGAAGTTCTATGAGGGAAAATCTCATCAAGGAGAAGCATAGCAGAGGATTGGATAGACATTTTGGTTGAGATAAAACCCTTTCTCTAGTTAGCGAGAATTATTATTGGCCACAGTTGCACCAAGATGTCAAGAAGTTTGTACAGAGCTGTAGAGTATGTCAAATGGAAAAAGGAGCAAAGAAGAATACAGGATTGTATCAACCATTACTTGTACCAGAGAAGCCTTGGGAGGATATCAGTATGGACTTTGTTCTTGGTTTACCAAGGACTTAGCGGGGACATGATTCACTTTTTGTGGTGCTTGACAGGTTTTCAAAGATGACACATTTCATTCCCTGTAAGAAGACAAATGATGCTATTCATGTGGCTGAATTGTTTTTCAGAGAAGTTGTGAGACTACATGGTCTGCCAAAGAGTATAGTTTTAGATCAAGACACTAAGTTTGTTGGATATTTTTGGTGCACATTGTGGAAGAAGTTGAAGACAGACTTGAATTTTATCTCATCACATCATCCACAGACGGATGGACAGACAAAGGTGGTGAATAGGAGTTTGGGAAATTTGCTGAGATGTTTAGTTGGAGATAAGCCAACAGGCTAGGATTTGATTCTACCACAGGTATAATTTGCTTACAATAATTCTATCAACAGGAGCACTGGTAAATCACCATTCCAGATTGTATTTGGAAGTAGTCCCAGAAATGCTTCAGAGTTGAGGAAGATAGACAAAGGAGAGATAAGTAGTGTTGAAGCTGAGGATTTTGCAAAACATTTGAAGAACATCCATGAAGAGGTGAGGAAGCACATTACCAAGATGAATGCATAGTATAAAGCTAAGGCAGATGAGAGAAGGAGGCACAAAGAATTTTAAGTTGGGGATGAAGTCATGGTTCATTTGCGGAAGGAGTGATTTTCAGTTGGTACATATAACAAGTTGAAAATGAAGAAGTTTGGGCCATGTAAGATACTGAAGAAGCATGATTCAAGAAATGCTTATAAGGTAGAATTGCCTATTGAGTTGAATATTTCACTAGTATTTAACATTGTAGATTTGATAGAGTACCATGAAGGGGGTGTTGAAGGCGAGGTCACAAAAACACAGTGGAGTATTCTAGCTACTACTTCAGCTACCAAGGAGGTTGAAGATATACTAGATAGTCATGTTGGCAGAAGTACAAGGAACAGGACATATGAAGAATATCTGGTCAAATGGAGAGGATGACCTGTAGAATATTCATCATGGCTGACAAAGGAGGAGGTTGACCAGCTTGGTTTTCCTTTGCACATCTGAGACATGATAGGGTCACTTCTCAAATTACCCAGGGTGTCTGATGCAGGAGCATCCTGGGTGTAAGGGCAATCTTGCATCACCCAAAAATATGTGTTTTTCTATTCAATAAGGGCTATTTTGTACAAAGTTGCTATTTTTGGAAACTTACTATTTTTAGT
>MU224845.1:2342415-2362124 GCA_018584345.1 Thuja plicata | reverse complement strand
TTTGGAAACTTACTATTTTTAGTAAGTTGGTCGTTTGAACTCAGAATGTTCTAATTTTCTAGGTGAAGGTTCATCTTAGTCATATAAGAATGCCAGTTGAATTTCATTGCCAAATCATCTGTATTGGAAAAGTTATTAAGGATTTACTGTTGAGATTTTAGGGTGCAAAACTTTTGAGCTCAATTTTTAGTGCCTTAGAGGCTCCGGATCGAGGTCGAACCCCTAGGTAACTTGCGCTTCACTAGTCGGGCACTGTAGATCGTGATCTCCCCTTTCCAGAAAGTGGTTATAATAGCCAATCGGAGCTACGGTTCAAAAGTTATGGCTTCCGGAAGTTGAGCTACATAATCTCATATTTTATAAATATTTAAAGCCGACCCTTTTGTAATAAAAGTGAAAAATAATTAAATGCTAAGGGTAGTCGGCCTTAATGGCTAGATTTCTGGAACCTTCTCGGGTGGTAGAAAATTGCCTATTTAAGGAAGGCCCGTGGTGTTTTCTAGGGCAGTTCTGGGTGGTTATTTGAGACTTTGTCCTACAGATTATTGTAAGGGATGCCCATGTGGCTTTTGATATTGTAATTCTGAAGTTTGTAATTCCACCTTTGTGGAGCCAATAAGAAGCCAATTTTCTGTTCTTGCAAATTTTTTTTGTTTCTCTTTGTTTCTGTCGTGTTCTTGTGGTATTAAGGGGAGTCCCCTTCATCAGTATTAATAATAAATTAGGTTATATTAATATTAAATGGGTCTATTATTAATTCTTAAATTAGTATTTAAAATTAGTTAATTGGGGTATAGCAACAAAAAGGGAAACTGTGTTTCTTTATAAGGGAAATTGATACTATTGTTAATTTAGGACCTAGGGGAGAAATTTATTTGTGTTATCATTAGAAACGGTCTAGTGTTAAACATTTAGACCTATAGTACTAATTAAGTCAAATAGAGATGTATTTGAATGATTAATTTTTAATGCTTAATGTTGTACCTAGGTATTCTATAATTTTGTAATTATAACTAGAAATTGGTGTTTATTTCTTAGATGTATTTATAAATTGTTTATAAATAGATCTATAGGAAATGTTAATGTTTTATCGATCTAGTATATGAAATTATGTGTCGATAGTAATTTTTAATGAGTAAATGAATTTGCATGATTAAAAATTATAAACTTTTTTATTCCCACGTTAACATTATATTTGTTTTTTATGCATTCTGAAAAGAATTGATTACACCATGATGTGCTTTGGGTGCGTGATTAAATGAAATGTATATTATTTTGTGTCTCATGTTTTTCGGGTATTTGTTGGGTTAGATGACCCTAGGACTAAAAACCAGAGGTGTTGGGATTGTATTCTCTATACGATGTTATTATGATGTCAGTTGTGATTATATAAGTTTGTCATGGTCTTGATTTCCTAAACCAAACCCAATTCAGTTGTGATGTAATGTTTGACTGTATGAGGATAATGTGGTTATTCGAGAACCTATGAGCTCCTGAATGAGCAAGATGCAATTTATTATTATGTATATCTTCATGTCTTGATCCTGAGCCTAGGTAGGATTACTAAGTGTATAGTGGGGAAGTGGCTTGCAATGGGGGTTCAGAACCCTAAGCAGTTACTAGGTAAACCCATTGGCAAGTTACTTAATAAAGTGAAAATATGTTACATTAAAGGGGTTAAAATAAATTAATAAGATGTCTGAGTCTCTACCCATTCCTTGAGTGTTGTCGCATGATAGGATGGGAGTTGGGATCCTTGTCTTTGCGAAAGGATCACCAAGCCACATAGTGTCACTTGGAGGCCAGGGTCAAGAGGTACTACCAGCGTTACCTTCAAGGTTGGACTTATGTGATGATAATTCCTTATATACAGCTTAGGTTATCCTACGTGTGTCAGTTATCTCTGGTGTTGTTTAGTACTCTTTGTTATGGTTTAGATTGCTTCTAGGATCTTCCTTTGCATTGGAGTTTGAGGTCATGTGTATCTTGTTTGCATTCTTGTTGTATACCCCGTGTGATGGGCCTGTTACTATCTCCTCTACACGGTGGGAGTGGACCTTTGCTTCCACGTGATCAGGTGGTAGTGATTCTTATTACCATTGAGATTCAGATGGATTCTTCTTCATGCTTGGATGTTCCTTGTTGCAGTTTCATCTTCCTATTCTTTTGGAGACTTGCTTAGTTATTTGAGTTATGTATTTATACCATATGTTTATATTGGTTATCATCCTTTGGAGGATGCATTGTATTTTTTATTATGTATTATTACATACCCCCTATGACTTGTGCAGTGGATGTTGATTAGGTAGTGTATCTTATGGTATCAGTTGTATATGTAATCTTCATTACAAGATGTGTGTTATTGGTTTCAAATTATGTAACCTTTATGTCAGTTCTTTATTATTGTAATTGTAGATTAGTTTGTTTAAGTAATTCTATGTCAAGGAACCCTCGAGGAATGTTAATAATGTATGAGTTGTATTTCATGTATTTCATGTACTTCATTGTGTTGCTTCCGCATTGTTATTAATATTTTTTGTAAACATTTAAAAAAAAAAAAAATTCTGTGAACTTAGTGTTGTGTTTAGGTTAAGTTCTCCTGGGTTCCCTGGCAGGGCATTACAATTGATCAGAGAGGTATTATGGACTAATAGTAGATCTGAAAATCTACAAGATTAAGTTGTATTATGGAACAAATCATTTAGTGTTTTAGTTTAACCACTGATTAAGAAATCTCTTACCCGAGTGGGATTTAACCATCCTTATTGTATTGAGATACTCAAGAGTATCAAAAGGTTTTCATGTTGACAACATAGTGAATGCTAGGTCAAATGATAAATTGTTAGTTTTAAATCCTCTAACAAGGTCACACTTAATAGTGTGTTTGTAACCTTTAACAGGGTTGACTCTTCACCGAGCTCACTTTAGAAGAGTCAAAATTTTGGGTTACTGGTCTCAAGTGGTTTTTCCCTTAACAGGGTTTCCATGTTAAAAATCCAAGTGTCAAATGTGTATAATGTTTATTACTTTGATGTTTTTCTTTACACATTACTAAAATAGGATTGGTCAATAAAAACTAAGTTTATTTACTGCTACTCGATAAAGGCTAGGAAAAGATAAACATTATATTCACTGAGCAGTATATATTTGTCTAAAGGCATACATCTTGTAGGACTAAAAGATAACTGAAGCTATTATATAGGTGACATAAGTTTTGGTTGGGATTATTGGAATTATTTTTGACGCCATTGATTCACCCCCCCTCCCCCCTCTCAGTTATTCTTACAATGAAGATGGGAAAGGATTTCTTTGTCACTACGGAAAGAAAATCCCCACAACTTGATCAACTTCAGGGCACAAATGCACTATGTTCCCATGTACATATAGATAGGAAGAAATGCAAGACTAGAGCACTATTTTCCTTTAACTTTTCAGCCTCCTTTTCTTATGTAGCCTCTCTATAGTTGTATTGATAATGAATTGTATGACTGGAAAGCAGTAGGATGAGAAAGTTGGAATGCACCAAAGGATTCTATTGGAACATAGGAAGCAAGAATAGTGGAGAAACAAACATTGGAGATTTTAGGATGAATGCAAAAGTTAGGAATATCTTAGTGTTGGTTGACCAACACTAGGCTTAGTAGGGGGAAATGATGGGATGTATATTTTCTATAATTTTTTATAATATGTTGCTAAATCTAGGATAATCCTTCATATGCTTTGTTCCTTTTCTGTTTCTCTTTACGTCATGACCTTAAGACTTGTTTACTATTTGGTTGGGCTAGTGTCATGTAGCCACATAAACTTTAGTTTCAAGGTTTAGACTCTCATTGTTGGACAATAATACCTTTTAAATGCTATATGATATACTTTTATATGATAATCTATAATTATGTTTCAAATTATAGTTAACCATATGATGAATGAATATATGTTGCATATTATATTAGATATGTGTCATTTGTTCTTGTTAAGAATTTATGATGTAGATCATTTCATTAAAGAAGGCATGACCAAGAAATCACCCAAGTGGTTGCTCATGAGCACCCTGTCCTATAGTTGAAGAAGCAGTATTGGAATATATCCAAAGATGAAGTTGGAAATATCTTGGATAATATTAAGTAAAGAGAATGTCCTTAGTGCTGAGAAAATATAGGAAGTAGTGGGAGTTAGATTTGTTCTTCATGCTCGTTGAATAAGTTTTTGTTCCTACCATTATGGATGTTTTTACTCCTACTTCTTAGTTGCAATAATGTATCCACCTCTTCTCTTGGTGTGATCAGTTAGTAGTTAAGTTTCCTTTTATAAATAAGTGCTATTCTCTTGCATGAGAGGTATGAAGTAACAATGATTTTTTTATAGAATATTGTGTTTTTTCTGTAACATGGTTTCCACGTTAAAAATAGTTGTGTCAAATCTGTATATGGTTCATTGCTTTGATGTTTTTATTTGGACATTACTAAAACAGAATTGATTGGTAAACACTAAGTTATTTACTATATTTTGGTAAAGGTTAGGACTACTATTTGGTGATCTTAAGAAAAGGGATAAACATTATATTCTGAGCATTAGTTATTTGATAAGATTATTTAAAGGCATACATCTTGTAGGACTGAAGATAACTAGAGGTTTATATATGTGGTATAAGGTTTTTTGGTTGATTTATTAGATTAATGTGTAAGGCCACTGATTCACCCCCCTGATGAAACTAATTTTTCATTAGTATACAAACAAAACTTTTTGTAAGCCTACACTGAAAGACAGGAAAGAGAAAACCGAAGATCAAATTGGGAGATCACCAAAAATGACTAGGTATAGAGAGAACCAATGAATCAATTCAGCATGTAAACCAAAAATCACAAAGTAGAAAGATAAAGTGGAACCTGACAGAGGAACTCAAAGTGCAAGTTATAGTGCAGACTGACAAGACAGATATAGTGCAAGTGACAGTAAAAACTGAAGGACAGTCAAGCATGACCGACAGACAGAACCGAAAGTCAGTTTTAGCCCACAAAAAGTGGATCTGACTTCCACATCAAATAAAGAAAGTGTTCTATTTATAGGATATTTAATTGTTTTAAATCCACTTCTTTAGGGACAAGAAACGTTAATGTAAGTGTTTTAATCAGTCTAACTAATTTAAAACACATAGACTAGGATATCTAGGTGTAAGTTGTAAACCTAATCTTAGAGTTAACATTGTTTTTATCACAACTTGATGAAGTCAATCCATCTATAAATAGATGATGTAATCATTCATTAGAATGTGTGGCAGAAGGAAAAAGAGAGAGGAGAAGAGAATTAGCACATCTATGGATTGAATTATGAGTTTCAAGAACTAGAATAGAAAAAGAAGAATTTGGTTAGAAGAACGAAGAACAGATGAAACCGATAATCAGAGGTATTATTCAATCATAGTTAAGGTGATAATCTTTTTATGTGAAATACAGAGGAACTTTATTAGCAATAAGAGATTGCATTTACCAAGTCAATTTGTAATTTTCTATCATTCTAACAAGTGGAGAAAAGTGTAAAAAAATCATTTCAAGGAAGGTGGACTTAACAGTCCTATTATAAATCTCTTAACCGAGTGCACACTTCATTAGTGTTGCTAAAGCTCTTAACAAAGTAGACTTTAACAAGTCTCCACTTTAATAATCCTAACTTGGTAGATCATCATAAGTGATCAATTGTAAGCCTTTATCAACTTCCTTGCAATCTGTAGATAGTAAATTTTTGTGGGTGCCATCCCCACCACATTTTTTGCTTCCTAACAGGAGTTTTCTATGATATCATATCTTGTGTTATGTGTCAATTATGATCATGAATGTTTCTATGAATGATTCACATGTTTATTAATGTTATGAATTGATATAACTCACACCAAGATAGTTTAGATCAGATTGTATGGACATGCAATTGATTACAAAAGTTAATTGATTAAAGGATACAAAAAGTTTTAGAGGTACTGATTCACCCCTCCCCTCTCAATACATACTTCCCATTAATCCCAACAATAAGAATCATAGCTAAGTCTCTTCTTGGAAAGCTTAAAGGCTTAAGAAAAAACATCAGACAATGGAGAAGTAAAAAATTGATAAGAATATTGAGAATAAAAAGCTTGAAATTTTGATGTTCTATGAACAGTATAAAGAAGCTAGAATCAACATGAGATAATTGCTTGATGAAAGAAAGAATATGGCATCTCATAGTAATGAGATAGATTATCATGAGGAAGAGATTTCAGATTTCTTTGAGTCTTCAGGATCAACTACAAGCAAAGCATCAGATACATCAGAAGAAAGTAGCCTAACTGAAATCAATCTACATCTAGTTGGACAAGTCAAATCTCTACAAATCGGTCAAGAGACATAGATGGTAAGGATGATTGATGTCATGAACAATGCTAGACATGCTGAACAAGAAAGAACACTAGCTATTGATGATAGAAGAAAGATCACATAAAATATACTAGAAAATGAGACTAAAATACAAAGACTTACAGAGCATCACCATGAGATAACAAATCATATTATTCTTATGAGTCAAGAGGAAAACAAAATAAATGTTGAACTCATTGAAAGAATAGAAGCTATCGGTGAACTGAGGGATGAAAATGGAAAGTTAAAGCATGAATTAAGAATACAATAATAACATAATGAAATTATCAAAAAGGTTGAAGAAAGCAATAAAAGAATGGATGATTATCTTGAGGGACAATGAAGAGTCAACAGCAACAACGGTCCAGACTTTATCAAAAATGGAGAATCATCAAATTAATCCAATCCAAGGAATGTCTATGAAAATCCAAGACCAAGAAATATTATATGCAATCACTATGGAAAGAAAGGCCACACATCAAATGTATACAGAGACAAAATGAAAGGTATTCCTAAATCTACATCTTCATTCATAGGATTCTATTATAAATGTAACAAGAAAGGTCATAAAGCATATGAATGTAAGCCCAAGATGGATCAACCAAAGAAGGAAACCTACATGGAAAAATATTTTCCTACATGAAAAATGAATGGGCACACAAGTCTTGAATGCTAGAAAAAGAAAAGGCAAGCATGGAATCCTAAAGGTCAAGAAACTCCCTATCAACTGAAGAATGTTGGTAATTAGTATGTATGGGACTAAAATACTTGGAAAAATTGTACAACATGTGGAAGATATGGTCACATTGTTGCAAAATGTATGAGACTATGGACTAGAAAGTCTAGAGGCTGGACTAACCTTGGAATGACATGCTTACACTATCATAAAGTTGGTCATCTCAAGAAGGATTGCAAAGACCGAATGAAAAAGACAAGCACATATCCAAATGGAAACACCATTGAAGATATCTAGAGGGCTAGAGACAAAATTTGGAGAAAAGCTTCAAGCAATGATGAAGCTAAAGCAAGCAATGCAAATGGTGACACCCCATCCAATGGATTTGGTGACATCACCAACCCCACCTAAGAAGAAAAATTAAATATGGAACAACATTAACCCCAAGCTATTACTTTACATCAGTTCCATAATATGTTGAAATAATTTCAAATTAGCATAAGAAAGATGCATCATGGTTGTACTTGTTGAAATATGTGATAACTATGCTTTCGGGAATATATACCGAAATCCAACAGTATACACTCAAAGTTAAGACTTCCTACATTTACTAAGAAGCGTCAGTTAAAACCAAAAGTTGCTAGTATAAACTGAGCCTTGTCGATAAACAAGCACATGAACAAGCTGGTAGTGTTACCAAAACTTGTCGATAAAAGAAAAGTGAACATTAACTGCTATAGAATGTTGTAAGTGTTACCAATGGAAGTAAATTCTTCACCAACAAACTCAGTCTTTACACACTAATGAGTTGGTGAGAATTTATGACACACATTTAGGGAAACGACTATAAATAGGGCATTAGAATGACTCATTTGTCACGACACTCAGAGCAGAGTGAGCGAAGGTGATTTTTGAGTAGAAAGAAACCAAGGGACAAAGCAATGATGACTTGACCTCTAGCACTCCAAAGCAGTTCGGAGATCTTTGCAAGCACATACAGTAAGTTATTCGAGACCAACAACTCCATTTTCATGCATTATGTAGAAGCCCTAATTTTCTAAAAATGACATCGACTTCACAAACTGTGAAATCTAAGAATGCAAAGAAAGATGAGTTCAAACTCATCAAGAACATGGTATGTGAGGAACCCAATTATAAGATCCATCTTTAGGTTACCTCACAACCTGATGATGTTGGAGCATTTTCACACATTCTAGCTAGGGTTTTTCTAGTTGAAGACGTATGATCCTTCATACACTGTAAGATTGCAGAGATTGGAACATCAAAGGTAGAAGAAGATTACAAGAAGCTTTGTAACTATGATGGAACACTTAAGGAAGAGCATAAACACATTGAGGTGAAAGGGCTCACCAATGCCCTAATGTTTTCGAAGGTCTTCAAAATCGATTGGATTCAGTTAGTACTGAGCAGAATGCATAATAATAAGTTATGGTTGGATGAACTAAAGTCAATAACTTGAGATGTCATACATGCAATCACCGGTTACCCTGTAACTGACAAAGTAAAGGAAATAAAGCATCCACAGAAGGAAGAGACCAAAAAGATGATAGGAGCCAAATGGGATGGTCGTAGATTGAAAGTAACAACAATAACTGATGATGAGATTAAGTTTGGTGCATGTGTTTTGGGTTACAAATTATTCCAGGCAAGCAGATTAAACAACATAGCATCAGGTGTAGTGGACACAACCTAAAAAATTGTGAAGAAGGGTAAACAGTTGGACTTATCTGAGCTACTCCTAAATTAGTTGAAGGAAAACCTAAAGACAATCAGGAATGCAAAGTCAAACACTTGTAAGTTTGGCTCACTAATCATGTGTATTTTCTATTATTTTCAAGGAAAGTTCTCATTGGTAGGAGATGTGAAATGGGACAACACCAAACCAGTCACCATGCAAATCAGTGAGCACATAGCTACATTAGGAGACAACTTTGAAACAGTCATAGATGAAAACTTCAATGTATTCAAAGACTGAATGCAAAAGAGGGTATGAATCCCCGAGTAGCTCATTCAGAAATATAAGGATGAGATATTCTTCATGGTTGACACAAATAATAATTACATCAAACCTGTTGTAGTGAGGACAAAATGGTTGCAACCATTGGAATATGAGATCAACATTGATCTTGCAACAAAGGAAATTGATGCCTTAATCAATGAACCAATGGACAAGAAGCAACCAACATTTGACACATATGAAGAGGCCAAGTCAAGAATTAAATCAGGCCTAGTTGTCAAGAAGATAGTAAAAAATAAGGACAGAATGGTGAAGAATCTCAAGAAGATTTTTTCAGTAATCGAGGAAGAAGCTAAGCAAGATGAAGAAATTGAACAAGAGGAGGAAACCAAAGAATAGTTTTCTGTCGGTAAAGAAGAAGAAAAGAATGAATCTGAGGAAAAAGAGTGAGATTTTCCACCTCCTCCACTGTCTAAGAAAACAAGGACTACAGATGCTTCAAGGACTAGAAGCCAAAAATCTAAAGAATCTACTCCTTCACCTCTTAAGAAAGGAAAGGTCAGGACTTACAAGAGGAAAGATCCAACACCAAAAAGAGGACAAAACAAGAAGGGTAGGAAATTCATCAGAACCCGAGAGGACATAGAAGACATTGAGAAAGATGAAGCCTTAGAGGCAAAAAATGTCAAGGTAAAAGAACCTGACACTATTGATTACATTTGTGATTATATTGCAAACTCTGGATCCATTACAGATCCACACATTAGAAAATAGTAGAAACAAAGTCTAGAAGATCAAAATAAAATTGAGGAAGCCATGATAGCTAAAATGTATAACTTCAAATATGTACCAATGCAATTTGAAGGAAGTTATGTACCATGAGAAATCTTGGATAGATTATTCGCCCGTTGGACATTTGCTTTGACAAATGAGAAAGAAATCAAAGAGAGAGTACTAGTTTCTCTAATGCCACATGAATCTTAAAAGGTAGAGATAGATGAGATGATGGAGAAACATAAGAAATAATTCTCACCAAAGCTAAGGGCATATAAATTTCTTGAAGGCAAGTTGATTGAACTTGAATAGGATAGCCACAAGAAATGGTGCAAGATAATGAACAAACCAATTGAGGAAGACAACCTCGACAAAGACGTTCAACAACAAGATGTTGATAAGGCAACTCAAAATTATTCATCCATTGAGTTTGATAAACAAGAGGATGATGCAATAGGAAATAAGACTATAGATTTCGTAGATGAGACATGGGATGATACTACAAATGACAACATTGTGGATACCAATTTAATCGATATCACTGATGACCCATCAAATGAAATCAACAAAGATGAAGATGCCACTATTACAAAAGACATAAGCGATGAATAGGTCACAACAATTGATAGTGCACAGGTGAAAATTCCAGGAAAACTACCAATATTGATACAATATATCAATATCATGCAAGAAACAAGAAAATCACCTGAGAAGGAAACTCCAAAGGATGCAGGAGATGAAGCAAACAAGGATAAAACTGATGGTTAGCAAAACATCAAAGATACTCAAGATGTAACCGACACTACCTAGGTTACTAAAGGAGATAAGGAAAAAGATGTAGAGACTCAAGAAAAGAATGAAAACACAAAGGTAGGTGATGCAAAGGACACCAATGAAGGATACAAACCAAAAGATGGAACTCCTAATAAAATAGGAAAGGATGCTACCAATGATGTTAAGGTGAATGTGGAGATGTTTGCAGACACTTGACGAGTTGTAATTGATGCCAAGCAGCAGAAGAAGCACAACAGGTCACATCATCAAGTACAATAGAAAAGGCTAAGAAATTGGCAATGGTGCTACATTCTACTGAGTCACAGAAGAAGAAAAACTGAGTTACACTGGATGAAATCATATAAATAATGAAGTGTGACCCCTGTACACTTGACATGGATGCATTACAAGAATTTGGAGAGATATGCCAGAGGAAGGTATTGCAAGACAACCAGAAGAAATAGCATAGGGACTCCATGGTAATGGAGACACCACAAGACATTCTGCATCAAATTGTACCTAATGTTGATATTGATCAAAGCAAGCCTATACTTTATCAACTTGCTACCCTCACCGACACAATTACAACTCAGAACATTGATACTGAGAAGACAATTGAGGAGAGAGCCGAAATGAAGTACCAAGAGAAGCTCATAAAGAACATCAGCCAAGAAGTGGTAGAGAATAAGGTAAAGCTATCAGAATTTATATCTGAATTAGACCCTATCATATCTGAAGCTATAACCTTAATTCAAAAGCTAAGCATAATAGAAAAGTTCACTAAGGAGATTAGTGACAATATACCAAAGCTAGATGTATATCTAGCAAACAGTTCTAGTTTCTTAACCACAAATGGAGACAATGCATTCAAACTGCATTATGAGAAAATCATTGAGGTAAAAAGGTTAAGCTAGGAACTATGGGAGGCAGAAACACATTTTACAGAAGTAACCGAGCTACAAGTTCAACTTCTTCCAAATCTTACACTGCTACAACAACATATCAGTTATTCAAGGCAACTGATAGGAACTCCCAAGATGTCTATAGTAGACAACATCTATGACATGCATTCAAAGATAACACTTGATCATATGGCTCTAGAGAACCTCAAAGAGAAATGAGATAAAATGATGGAAGACATGAAATCATCTCATTCACACATTTTTGATAAGCTATATGGCAAATGACCTTTGCCCTTAATATCAAATTAAGGGGGAAATGATATAAGTAAAAAATAAAAAGGAAAATGTTATGTACATTCATTCAGATGGGAAAAAGGTAGATATGTATATGTATAATAATAAAGGGAAAAATGATATGTAGAAAGAAAAGATATTATATGTACAACTATACTAACATATACTTAGGGCAAGTTATTAAATGACTAAGGATTATTTATGTTGTATATACTTAACATTTTGTTAGTATTTTGCACATATTAGTTTTTGATACTAATGTCAAAGGGGGAGATTTATGACATTAATTTATCATTATTATACAAACAACACTTTTGGTAGGCCTACACCGAAAGACAGGAAAGAGAAAACTGAAGATCAGATTGGAAGATCACCAAAAATGACTAAGTACAGAGAAAACCAATGACACAAGTCAGTGTGTAAACCAAAAATCACAAAGCAAAAAGATAAAGTGGAACCCGATAGAGGAACCCAAAGTGAAAGTTATAGTGCAGACTGACAAGACAAATATAGTGCAACCAACAGTAAAAACTAAAGGACAATCAAGCATGACTGACAGACAGAACTAAAAGTCAGTTGTAGCCCACAAAAAGTGGATCTGACTTTCACGTCAAATACAAAAAGTGCATTCTATTTATAGGATATTTAATTGTTTTAAATATATTTATTTAGGGACAAGAAACAGTAATGTAAGTGTTTTAACCCGTCTAACTGATTAAAACACATAAACTAGGAGATCTAGGTGTAAGTTGTAAACCTGATCTTAAAGTTAACATTATTTTTATCACAACTCGTTGAAGTGAATCCATCTATAAATAGATGATGTAATAATTCATTAGAATGTCTGTGTTAGAAGGAAAAAGAGAGAGGGTAATAGAACAAGCACATCTATGGATTGAATTGAGAGTTTCAAGAACCACAACAGAAAAAGAAGAATTTGGTTAGCAGAACCAAGTACAAAAGAAAATCGATAATCAGAGGTATTATTCAATAACAGTTAAGGTGATAATATTTTTATGTGAACTACATAGGAGACTATATCAGAAATAGGAGACTGCATTTACCAGGTCAATTTGTAATTTTCTATCATTCTAACAAGTGGAGAAAAGTGTAAAATAATCCTTTCAAGGAAGGTGGACTTAACAGTCCTATTATAAATCTCTTAACTGAGTGCACACTTCATTAGTGATGCTAAAGCTCTTAACAGAGTAGAATTTAATAGGTCTCCACTTTAATACTTCTGACAGGGTAGATCATTAGAAGTGATCAATTGTAAGACTTTACCAGCTCCCTTCCAATCTTTAGATAGTGTATTTTTGTAGGTGCCATCCCCACCACAATTTTTACTTTCTAACGAGATTTTTCTATGATATCATATCTTGTGTTATGTGTCAATTATGTTCATGATTGTTTCTATGAATTATTCACATGTTTATTAATGTTATGAATTGATATAACTCACACCAAGATAGTTTAGATCAGATTGAATGGACATGCAATTGATTGTAAAGGTTAATTGATTAAAGGATACAAAAACTTTTAGAGGTATTTATTCACCCTTCCCTCTCAGTACATACTTCCCATTAATCCAAACACCCCCCCACCCCCCCCGCCTCTTAGTTATTCTAACAGTTGGTGGTGGTGGTTCACAACCACAAGGAATAGAGAAAGATTCGGTCTACCTTTAAACTTTCCATTAAATGCCTTTGATTGTTTTTGCATAGAAAAACAAATGCTTCCCTAAATAGACCACCTAGAGTCTTGAAAATATGAGATAGGTTATTGTAGAAGGGCCTATCATTAGCCTATGGTTTCAAATGGATCATTTTAGGTTTCATGGATTAAGATAAATACCCTTTCAAAGTTCATCACTTTTTTTCACTTTAGCCACCTAAGGGATACTGCTAGTAGAGTATGGCTTTGAGTGTTTTGACGAGTGAGGAGCCAAATGTGGACCATGTCTTGTGTAAACCTTCCCAAATGGAAATTTTGGTGGTGGTGGTTCATAGCCAATAGGAAACTAGAGAGAGAGAGAGAGAGAGGTATATTTTGGCTACTTTTCAACTTTCATAAGGGTTTAGATAGATTATTTGCAGGTTCCCCAGATTGAGATAAATATCCCCTCAAAGTTTGTCACTTTTGTGCACTTAGGGCACCTAAGGGACATTATCTATATGGTATAGTATTGATCATTCTTACAAGTATGGATCCAAAGTTTGACTATGCCTTGTGTAAACTCTCCTAACCAAACATTATGATGGTGGCAGTTCACACCCATTACAAACAAGTAGGGATTTGGCTTATCTTACAATTTTTGCATTGAGAAAAGAATCACTACCCTAAATAAACCATTTTTAGTCTTGAAATATGAGATAGGTTATTGTAGAGGGGCACCTTGGGATCCTAAGGGTTCATATAGATCATTCGCAAGTTCCCCATATTGAGAGAAATACCTCGTCAAAGTTTTTCACTTTTGTGCTCTTAGGGAACCTAAGGGACACTGCCAGTCGGGTATGGTGTCAAGTGTTTTTGTGAGTGGGGATCCAAAATTGGACCATTCCTTGTGGAAAACCACCAAAAAATACATTTGGTCATGGTGGTTTTCTCCCATGATGAACAAAGAGAGATTTGGGATATCTTGCAACTTTCCATTCAATGCCTCTTGACGATTTTTACATCGACAGAAAAAGTGCTGCCCTAAATAAAACATTTAGAGTCTTGAAAATATGATATAGGTTATTTTAGAGGGGCCTCTCATGATCCTATGGGTTCAAATGGATCATTCACAAGTTCCTCATATTGAGAGAAATACCTCATAAATTTTTTTCACTTTTGTGCACTTAGGACACCTAAGGGACATTATCGGTAGGGTATAATGCCTAGCATTCCAGTGAGTGGGGAGCCAAAAGTGGACCATGCCTTGTGTAATCCTATGTAAATAAATGTTCTGGTGGTGGCGGTTAATACCCATGATGAACAAAGAGATATTTGGGCTACCTTGCAACTTTCCATTGAATGCCTCTAATGGTTTTTGCATCGACATAAAAATTTATGCCCTAAATAAACCATTTGGAGTCTTGAAAATATGAGATGGATTATTTTATAGGGGCCTCTTATGATCCTAGGGATTCAAACAGATCATTTGTAGGTGTCCCAGATTGAGATAAATACCCTGTCAAAGTTCATCACTTTTGTGCACTTAGGGCACCTAAGGGACAATGTCGATAGAGTATGGCATCGAGCATTTTGATGAGTGGGGAGACAAAAGTGGAATATTCATTGTGTAAAGAAACCCAACCATATGTTTTGGTAGTGGATTTTCACACCCTTAATGAACAAAGAGATATTTGGGCAACCTTGCAACTTTTGAGTGAATGCCTTTGACAATTTTTGTATCAAATTTTACAACTTTGTGAAAAAATAGATAAAAACATACAGCTAAACCCAAAATGACTTAATTAAAAACATGAATTTACAAAATAAACTTTATTCCCATAAAATATTATTTAATGCATCATTTGAGTAATATGACTCCTTAAAGAAAATTTTCAAAATAAAAATTTTCTCAACAACTTTTGCAATTTTTTTTACAATTTTTGCACTTTGTATAAAAAATCATGTGTCAACATTTTGTAATGACCTAAAATCACCTAAATATGGCTAAAATTGGTTAATTGGACCTTATTACATCACAAGGTCCCATGGAAGGCTTATTAGCAACTTTTGTCACCTTATTGTAATATTGATAATTTTGAACCAGATTTACAATTTGGACCCACAGTGATTTCCAATGACATAGATTTATTGAAAAACCTTCCAAAATGGCCCTTAATACCTTATTTAACATGAAACAAAAATAAAAATGACAATTTTCCTTTTGGAGGCTTACAATCCATTAGGTTCTCTTGCACTATAAATCCATTAGGTGCTCCTACACTATTTATCAAGGACAGTGACTCTCTCAAAAGGTGGTATTTATGAGAAGATGGAACTCTTTTAAAGAGCATGGATTGTGACTCTCTATAAAGGTTTTAATAATGAAAGGTTGTGACTCTCTTATCATGAATATACAAATAGTAAAAACATTATAAAAAGAATCAAATATTATGGAAACACAACAAATATTTTGAAATACATCAAATATTATTGAAACATAGTAACAACAACACTTCCATAAAAAAATATAATGATTCCATAAACATGAATAGTACATATACCACACATGAGGAAGAAATAATATGAAAATGCATATTTTATGTATGAAATCATCTTTAAAAAGTATGTATCTCCATATAGAAATATGGCGTGAATGTCAACTCGATAATTTTTTTATAAAATGTGGCATGCCATCTCAAAATATCTACAAAATATACATGTTTTTGTACAAAGTGGCATATTCCATCTCAAAATCTCTACAAATATACATGTCTTTATAGAAAGTGGAAAATGCCATCTCAAAATGTTGAATATGGCATCTCAAAATCTTTACAACTAAATGTCTCTATGACATCCTATGCTATTGGTGGATCATAAAAATGAAGCCTCTTCACAGTGCTCTTTGGCTCTCACAGATCCTGCACAAACAAAAAAATTCAAACCATAATTCAGATTGCTTGAATTATATGAGTTGTACATATAGAAAATTAACATCAAAATTAATATATTGATCTATAATTGAATTAAAATTTAAAATTGAATTTTCATGTACCTCAGCTCTATGTCTCCTTATGTAGTTAGGAGTCCTATTATATCTCCTTGGTAGTGAAGGGATGGTGGTAACAGTGCCAGTTTTGACCTATACATGTTTATAACCATGAAATTAATATGATTTATCTATAAATTTTTCATTGATGGAAAAATAAATTTACAAAGCACTTGAATTAAAATAAAAAATTACCTCTATTAAACCTTATTCTTCAAATGTTAGTTCAAACAACAAGGATACAAATCCTTGGCATTATACCTCCCCCGCACTAGGTGTTACCTACAAGATAAAAACTTAGTTAATATTTACTTAGAATAATGAGAATTTAAATGAAAAGCATGTATACTTGATACAAAAATGTAAACAACTAAATATAGAAATATATGTATCATGTGGCTATCATGGCCAAATGATATGCCTAAGAGGGTAGGCTCATGAACCTATGTCATGACATCCTGGGACATCAGCTTCTATACAATAAACCATGTAAAATAAAAATTAGTACACACAAGTGACAAGTACATGCATAATCATTCTAAAACTCTTAATTACCTTCCCCCTTTCAACATGTGTGACTACACTCCCCTCGTATTGTATCCCGCTATCACTAGAAAAAACCTACAAGAGTAAAATAATATGCAAATATTAATTAGTGTATGAAATTTATTTATCATAATTTAAATGAAAAACATGTATATTGATAAAAAATGTAAACCAATGTTTGTGAAAATATATACCATAGATTTGTCAAGGCCAAATGAAATGGCCAAGAGCATGGCACCCTACACCTATCTTATCTCCTTCTTTGTCATCAACTATACATAAATGGATCATGTATATAAACATAAGTGTGCAATCATAATAAGTTATCTAAGATGAATATTCATTTAAAATTAAATACACTATGAAATTAAATGTTTAGTCTTACCATAACCTAATCAATTCATCCCTCTTGTGCTTCCTCATCACTTGCATGAGAGGAATTCCCATGTGACGTTCCACCCCCTATGGTGATATTTGGTACATCACTCATCTTAAACACCTCATAGTCTTTTTTATCCATAGAATCCTTAGTAGAATGATGAAGGGGACCCAAGCATATATTCTTGCATGTAATGAAAGTATGGGGCACATAAATATGTGCACCCAAAGAGGATGTACTGGAGCTAACATCATCAACTAAGGGTTGCACCAGTGATGTAGTGTGCCTTGTAAAATGCCCTCTCAAGGTGTCAATTACCCTAATGTCTTGCGAGGAAGCCTCTACAATAATGTCTAGATGTTGCACTAGATGAGGGGGACTAATTTGAGGAGGGGGGACATAGGGTCCTTATAGTACTTGATGTGCCCATGGTCTATCCTGAGGCTGGCCTCCACCCACCCCTATGAAAAATCTCATGCTCCTATAGTTTACCTTATGACCAAGAAAAAATTCAGCACATAGTTTTTTAATAAAATAAAATGGGACCTCCATATTATTGTGCGGTGTTTTATCAAAAATCATCCACCAATGACCCCCAAAGTTATCTGGTATATCATAATTTGTGCACCATCTCATGGACAAATTCAATTTTTTGGGATCAACTCTTTGTCCAAAGTGAGGATTCACAAATAGGGTAATTAATTGTTCTTTCATGATTCCAAGGGCCTTGACCCCATTATAATCCAAACCTTCATTAAACTGGGCATGCATAGAATCTCACCATTGAAGTTCAACATTATGCTATGTGGTGAGTGTCTCCATATTTTCTATTAAAGAACTCAATGTAGTCAACATTGGGCCTAATTTAGGGACATGATTATACACATTTTGAATACCCCTCAATTGATTCAAATTATTAGCTATAAGGTCTTCTAAAGGCTGAGATTTTATAACTAGAGGGTTTTATGGCCATGGGTCTACTGGATGTGGGTTTTCATGTTGAGCATTTTCAGGGGGTGGGTTTTCAAGCTTAGGATTATCATTAGTATTTGTCATACCTGATTAAGTTACAATTTCATATAATTAACGTCAAGTTCACATAAACAAAATAAATTTTAATTTAAAAAACCCTATATTTAACATGGAAGTTACAGAGGATGTCGTTGCTGAAGCCACGGGAATGGGGACGGAGGGTATTAAGTTTTACCGTGACAGGTTGATTTCTGACAAAGCCTGGGAGACTTTTCTGGTTAATGAGAAAGAGAGGAACAGATTGGTGAAGATTGACACATCCTACCATAACCCTAAGCGCATTTCCAGACCTTGGAGGTATGTTCTGTATATCCTCATTAGCTATATCATGATGGATGGTAGGTTTACTAGAGCGACGGGGCACCATTTTATGTTGTTAAATCACTTTAGACATAAGGTGAAAATTAGCTTACCTTACTACTTGCTCAGTTTGTTAGAAGCTACTATCACTAGTTATCAGAAAGATCCCAAGGGGGACCATGCTTCTCACCAAGGACTCATGCTGCTTGTTTATGAGGTGTTGAAAGATAAAAAATTGGTAAGGTCGGTGGAGAAGAAGAATCTAAAGGATGCGGAAAAATAGAAGGGGAGGAGGAGTATAACATGTTTGAAGAAAATACGGAAAGTGAAGGAGAGGAAAGAGGCTTCTCTACTCCTAAAAATAAGAAAAGGGGTATTCCTAAAAATAAGAAGAAATCTAGCTATGAAGGGTCAAAAACTGAGGAAAGTGATGAGGAATGGGAGGTAGACAGTAGAAAACAAAAAGGCAAAATGAAAACTCAGAAGAAAACCCAGACTGCCAACTCGGAGACTGAGATTGAAATTGGGGTTGTTAATAAAAAGAAGAAACAGAAGAATACCCAGATTGGGGATTCTGAAACTGAGACTGATAACAAAAATACTAAAAAGGAGGGTAAAAAAAGGAAAACAGTTGAGGGGAAGGATACTCGCAGAAACAATAACACCAGCAGGAAAATAATTGTTCTTACCTTTGATGAGGAAGACATTACCCCTAATAAGAGGAAGACTAAGGATAAAGATAACAGAGAAAATGAAAAAGAGGACACTTTGATCAAAACTAGGGAGCTAAAGATTGATACTCAGAAGGGGGAAGATTTTCTAGAACAGAATAAAGATGTTGATTTTGGGTTCAAGGAATATCCCAATAATCTGGAAAAAGGGGATCATAATAAGAAAGACAATAAAGGTATTATCGAGGGTTTTTCTGGGTTGATTAATAATATGTTTAATGATCAGGTTATTTTGAAAAAT
>MU224845.1:2307011-2341832 GCA_018584345.1 Thuja plicata | reverse complement strand
TTGTATCTATTTTTTACTGTTTATCTTTAAACTCTAGGTTGCAGGTCCTTGTAAAACCTGCTGAACTCTTTGGTTTTTTGTAAAGGTTTCGGGTCCTTGTAAAACCTGTTTTTACTTAATCAGAACAAAAAATATTTTAATTTAAATAAAAGTAAAAAAATGCAAATATAAACTAACCAATGGCGAACCGATGAAGAATTTGAGCTTTTTTGATTGGGTACCAGATCCAAAATCTTGCACATGATATGATATTAGGTATATGATGTCATTTTTTGTAAAGTCGTGAGTGAAAATGACCCATGGATTTTCTTTGTGCACACACACACACACACACACACACACACACACACACATATATATATATATATATATATATGCATAGGTATTTGATACTAGATAGCGATGCCATTTTAATTTTTTTTTAGAATATATAATATATAATATAATACAATATTATATATATTATATTATATATTATTATATAATATAATATTATATAATTTTATAATAATTTCAAATTGGTTTTTATTCGATACCTAATACATATCAGGTACCTCATACATATATAGTACCAGATATGTATCTAATACCAAATACATTTCACTTATGGGTATTGCTTAGGTGTTTTCTTTGGCAGGTGGACTCACACCTAGTCTTACTAAAAATTCAACACACATTTCTTTGTTTTTAGACAACTGAAAAGGACATTCTTTTTTACATCCCCACGTTTTGGCATATCATGATCCTGCACATACCCATGACATGGCTTCTAACATGCTGTTTGGATCTATCCATATCATGTGGGGGTCTGAATTCAGTTGGCTTGTTAAGTGGTTCTTTGGGTAGTATGTCTACACATTTGAGAAGCTATTCCAATAATTGAAAATCTAGAATCGAGCTATGTGTTTGTGATCCCTGTCTCTCCTTGAGTGCATCATGCTTATTATTTTTGGTCTAGTTTATGCATTTAATGATTATCTCTTATCTAGATGGGTTTGTATTATATGTGACCTATGCATTTAATGATAATCTCTTATTCAATTAGGTCCATTCTATGTTTTGGTCCAGATGCTTCTGGCATGGGAGCTTAGGATATTTTTCTATTTCCTTGGCCAACTTGTAACTTAAATTTTAATATCCCTTTGGATTGGCCGACATCTTTTTAATCTCCAATGATCTATCTTGTATATAAGTACATATTGTTCTTTGGAAAAATGTAAGAAAGGTGTGAAGTAGGTAGCCAATGTGTGAACAAGTGAAGGTCTAGAGTCAGAAGAGAAAAGTTTAGTGATAGTGGAAGAGAAGAAAAGTTAGTAAAATTGTGTTACTAAGGTTGACGGTGTTATGTAGATCAACTACATTATAAGGAGAATCTCTCTTTAACCTTATATATATTTGTATGTATTTGTTCCTTGAGATTGTGAGTCCCAAGTGCACACGTCTGTGTTGTATCTTACTACTTTGGGAAGAAGGCTTTGTTTTGAAAGTTTGCAGCAATGAGCTTCTATTTGTATTCATTTTTGTTTTGGTAGAGAGCCTCTGGTTGCAGTTCTGGAGTAGTGATCTCCAATCATCTTTTGTAATCAAATTATATATATTAGTTAATTATTCTTTGTGTGCAACTTCTCACTGTGTTTTTTCCTTATTTTGGTTTTCCACGTATAAATATAGTGTTCTATTGTTGTCAGTTTTATTCATTATTTGTTGAATTTTTCATGTGGTGAGTATGAAAATTATTTAGTATTGTTTGTTGGAGATTTGATTCTATTCAGTTAATTGATTGTATGTTTGTCATTGATGACAACATATAATACACAGTAGTAATTCTATATGTACTTATTAGAATGATGAAATGAAGAATTTCATGGTTAGCTACATGTTGTTGACATGTTTATTATGTTATGTTCATACACGCAGATCCAGATATGATGTTTCAGTCAAGTTGTGTAATTCTGTTATTGGCAGTTACATTTCTGGAAGAGTATTTGTTCAAAGCTGACATATGTAACGTGTTTCTTGAGTTACACCTATCTTCAAGATATGCGTGTGTATATTCATGATTGGTTATGGGTTGATGATAGTCATCTAAAGGCACCAAACGTGTTCCAAAAAGTTTACAAAGTTAGAGTTAATTTGGTGAGGCCGACTTAGTGAAGCATCGCATCTATTCAATTTATACTTGCGTGGTTGTAATTATGCTTACGTGCTTAATAGAGCCGACAAGGATGTTATGAAGAGTTTTCTTATAGGCCCCATGATCTCATACTTTGAGGAAGATACTTATAGCAAGTCAATTATGATACGCTAAGTGTGAATGATACGAAAAGAGACAGAAGATGTACAAAGAAGAATATCAAATATGGTTCATTCATCAAGAGTATATGTGAAGAAGAAGTGAAATATTGTAATACATTGGAACTGATCAAGATAGTAGGTCTACTCTATAGTTCATCATCTGATATAGTGCATATCTATTATACAGAAGGTTGTAGCCTTCACCATTAAGCAGTGAGCTTTTGGACAGTGAGTCCACCACCCCTAATAGGGTTATTTGTAAAAGACTCCTAACAAGGTCCGACCCTTAACCAGGTCACTATAATTATTGCATTGTAAAGTACAACTCCTAACAGGGTTGAAATATCTTCTAACAGGGATTACCATAAACAAGTATAGTTCATTATGGGTGCTAATTCCCACTAGAGTTTTTACCATTTGCTTTCCCTGTAATCAAATTGTGTGTTGTGTATTGTGTTAATTGATTAAGCATTTACTTTGTTATATTCTGAAGTTAAGGAACTAAAAAAGAATTAAAGTTACTAATAACTGATTCACCCCCCCCCTCTCAGTTATCCTTTGGGACTATTCTAACATTATTTTGGTTTATGCTGATTCACACCCCCTCAACATCTAGAGTATGCTCAAAAATTGTTATTATAGTGGGTTCCTCTTGAAGAATCTTAACCACTTGAGGACTATATGAGATTGCACAAAAATTACACTTTTAGGATCCATTATTCAATGGCACTATTATTCCCTATTAGAAGGACAAGATGGAAGAATATTTTGAAATATTGCAGAATAGTATTTGGAAGGTGGTTCAAACAAGTTTGTATCCTCCTTTTGGAATACCTTTGACTACTAAAGAAGAAAGACAAAAGGGAGTTATTGTAAAAGCAAGAGAAATTATTTTTAGTAGTCTATGTAACACAATGTTTGGGAAGGTGAAAGGTTTGAAAGGTTCTAAAGAGATTTGACATTAATTAATCCTAGTATGCAAAGGAGATTTAAAAATAAAACAAGAAAGAATGATGAATCTCAAAAAATTCATGAGGTCCTAAGAAAGGCAAAAGGTGATAGTGTTGAAATCTACATTTATAGAGTTACTGATGGAATTCTAGATGCCGGTTGTAACACCCCAAAATTGGCATCTTGAAACCCTAACCAATTTTATTGCATTTTTCATTCTTATGAATCATCAAAGTCCTATTGTACTAGGCAATTCTGAGTTTTGACTTGCTCTACTCAACCTAAGTGTTAAATGCAGAAAATCCTAAATCTACATTAATCATACATTATATTTAATTCCTAAATATCAATCAATTAGCTAAACAAACCCTATGATTGAATTAATTTATTTATAAAGTCCTAACACTTTTATTAAATTAAATTCACCCCTTTTAGCTAAAACACATAAAAAGGAATTAAATAATATTTAATTATTAAATAAATATATTCATTTCAAAAATTGAATTTAATTATTCAAATAATTGAGAAAAACACATTTATGAGGTCAATTTCTATTTATTTAATTAAATATTCTATCAAAAATCTTCTCTTCAGTTCAGAAATGGAAACTTTGAATTAAATATGTTTTAAAGATAAAGAAAACAATTAAAATAAAAAAGAAAACAGTTAAAAACAAAGAGAAAACAACTCATTTTGTTCTTTTAAAGAAAACTTGCTAATGTGAACTGGCTTTTTTATCTGTTTTAATTCAAAAGGAAACTTTCTATTCTGAGAAGAATCTCAATCTATAAAAGAGCTCCCATTTGTCATTCAAAGACCCTAAAAATATGCATTGTTAGAATAACGAATTGCTATTTCATTTTAGTTCATAATCTTATTTACATTAAGCTCTCATTTTGCAATAGAATAGATTCATTTTCTTAGAATAACCTCATATTTCTTATCATGTCTTAGTTTAAATTCATTTAGATTAATCTTTCATATTTCATGTTCTTAGATTAATTGATCTGAGAGCTATTCAAAACCCATGTCTATGATAGAAGGCAACAAGTCAAATCATACAGGCATGCAGGATGAATAACTCATATTCACTTCTATATGTGGCTGATGAACAAGGACTATGTTGAAGTGTATGGTTGAATAACAAGGCCACATTTAACATATACATTTTTGGCACCCACCGTGGGGCTTGAAAATTAATTTATGGCCTCACTCTACACTTTTTTTTATCAATTCTTGTTTTTGTCCGTACGGCTCTATAATGAAAATTCACGCAAAATTTCTTGTATAACCATGCAAATTTTTGCAAGTACATGCGCATCTGGGATTCTTCACGTGGGATGTGATACTTATTTGCACGACATTTGACTCTAGTGATCCTTAAATTGTAGTTTTTGATATTTCTATTTTTGTTGTTTTTTGACCACTAATGGTTTATGTTTTCTGTTGACTATGTTTTTCTGGTTTTTATCTCTAAAATAGCTTAATAGTGGTTTGCAGGACGCTGAAATAAAGAAAACAATTACAAACTACTAACATATTTAATGCAGGATGCTCATCAAAGCCATACATGTTTTCACAAACTCTCATGTCTTTTTTTTAGTAGATAGAACACACTTCGGTTGGTTCTTAAAATGAATTGTTGTCTTGCGTGATTGAAGTGTTTTCTAGTTTGTAATTCCAAGAACTATATGAACGTATCCTCTCCCCTCGCCTTTATGGATCTTTGGTGTAAGATAAATTCATACGATTCTTCTAGAGTGGATGCCTCCCAAGTGCTTTAGTAGAGCTAGTAAGAGTGGATTGCCCAACCGGTAACAGGATAAAGCCAAGCCCTTCCAAACCAGTATATAAAAAATTCCATAGTGATTAATCTCATAATGGACATGTGTGAATTCATTGTGGCAACCAAAATCTCCTCCAGTACCCTAGTGGTGCATTAAAGTCCTAACATCGTTAAGGTGAAAGCCATGCTTTGAAAGGATTGGGAGAGCCCCCTTAATTGGGAAAATGACTTGATCACAACCACCTGAACGGATGTCCTTACTACAAACTATTGTTATAGTATCCAAAAACCCTCTATCTATTTGCACAGAAGGTCAGAGACTGACTAAGATGCCCCACACTTTTACGGCTCTTAGTAGAGACAATAGGCCATTGGGAAACAAATTCCTTTGGGGTTCGAAGCTTGGTGTGTCTAAGAAATGAGTGCACATCTAAAGAGGAGCCCGTGCCTCCAAGATTCTAAGTTGTCTACTATGAGTAAGCATAGCTGAAATTTGGTTCAAGTGGGGATTCAACAGATACTTCCCTAGCTATCCTACAATTGTGATGTGTCTATTCTGGTACTACAAACATTCATATTAATGAGTTTTGTGTGGGTGTTTCAATTAAACAATCAAAACAAATGTCAAATCATACAAAGTGTCAAACTTGAACATGTCCAAAACAATCTGTAACTCAAACTCTCTATTAGAAAACAACATGATCTTGTCTTGGAAAATGCAATCTGGTCTTAACTGTCTAATTCTCTAGAATTTAATTTGTCAAAACTACCAAGTCTCGCACAAAATTATTCCATCTTTGCATCATTATCTGAGAAACTTTGTGCAACACAATGGCAATCATCACACGACATTTTGAAATATTTCTGTCATTTTATTGACCAGTCGGTCACTTTTATTCACCAGTCTGTCATTATATTTCATGTGAGACTGCATAGTTTCCCGTGAGCCTGTGATAATCTTCGCGCTAGAAAGTACTTCTTCGCGTGATTCTAAAACATTTTGTCAAAACAATGAGCAATTTCTCATCTATCTAGCATCTTTCTGCTAAATATGGTCTCTTTTCTGGGTCTATTTATCTGCCTTCTATCTTCACACAATCTACAACTTGGTTTCTTGGGTTGATAATTACATGATTCTTGCTTAAACTGGTCTCGTCTCATATCGTTTGGTCTATTTATACTATGTCATCATACCTTGTGTTGCAATAGTCATCTCTCGGCTATTCTAGCCTCATTTTTGATGATTTGCACCAAGTATACTTCACCTTTTGGCACTTTTTGTGCATTTACTTTGAGATAGTTTCAAGTGTGGTCCAAGTTCACATCCCTTGTACAATCTTTGTCTATGACTATTACAACTTGAAGTGGAAAAATATTCCCTTCAATCAATCAAGAAGAATTTGTGCTTTCCACACCATTGTTGGCTACACCTAGTGAGGAATCATCTCGATCTCCCTCTTTGATACTTCAACCTTATGTCAAACAATCATTTCCAATGGATTTTATTTAGGTTCAAAACCCTTTGTTCCAAGAGGATCCAAATTCTAAAAACACTCAACCTTCTCATACTGAGTCTTTACACACTGAACACTTGCATTCTCGCAAGATGGAAGATCATGACCAATCACGTGAACATAGCAGAGATGATCTCTCTAAAACCAGGGGTAAATTCCATTTTCAAGACCCCCAAATGATGAAGAAACATAAATAAGCCAAGTAGATATCACAAATTCTCGTGCCAATAAAGACTTCCACAAGATGAAGGAAATTCTCCTAGCTGAGGAAAAAGAGAAATACCTTCTCAAACTAGCCAATCAAGGGGCTAAGTTACCCTCTAAATATAATGTAGAGACACTTGTCACTAAAGAGGAGGAAACTAAAAAATCCGATTTACAACAACAAGTCCAAAGTATGTAAGATGAAATTATTCAACTCATGAAAAGACAAACCCGCTACATAGTTCACACTAGAAAGAATTTGTCCATTCTCATTTGATAAGAGTCTGTGCATGCCTCCTTTTCCCAAAGGAGTTGAAATTCCCAAGTATGATAAATACTTGGGTACCTCTGATCCCTAGGATCATTTGATAGATTTTGGTGCTCTCTCTATGCAGTTCATACATGATCCAACCTACCTCATGCATCTCTTCCCACGTAGTTTGGGAGGGCCAGCTATGGAGTGGTTCTCTAGACTACCAACTGGCATCAAATTTTTTTACGGAATTGCCAATTTGTTTCTACAACACTATTCTCACAACATCCAACATTTGGTTCACATCTGAGATCTTTGCAAATTGAAACAAAATCATGGGGAATCCTTCTTAACATTTCTCCAAAGATGGAGACAACTTTATACAAGATATTCTCGCAAAATACCTGAATCTAAAAAGTTGGACATCTTTCTAGGAAATATTCTTCCCAAATTTGGGTATCAAGTATAGCTGCAACGTCCTTTAACCTTTGATGACATGATTAAGGAGAATTGAAACATTTATGGTTAAGAAAGGAAAATTGACCTTACATAAGGAAAATAAACAAGGGTCTTCCTCCTCAAGCAAAGATAAACCCAAATTTTCCAACAAGAACCATAATGTTGTGAATGATGGAGCTATAGACAATGTGACTCCCAAGCCTTCAAAGGCTTCTTTCAATCTCACTACCACAATGCAGGAAGCCAAGGCCACTAAATAGGCTATGGTAGAATCCAAACCCAGTACCTCTCATTTCTCCAGACCTAAACCTTGGACTCCTAGACCCAAACGTGAGTTCACTTCTCTAGGATAACCTCTTAATGTGGTTTAAAAGACTCTCTTGGACAACCAAATACTCACTCTACTACTTAATTCATGACCTTATGATCCGCAACCAAGACCCTCTTGGTGGAATGGATCTGTTTATTGGGATTTTCACCAAAACAAAGGTCATAAAATGGCTACTTGTCCTAAATTGCGGCATAAGATCCAAGACTTGATTGATAGTGAGGTTATTGGCATGGGAGGTCACAACAAGAACTCAAACCACCAAGCTTTTAACGACCCATTTCCTCCTCATGGGAAAGGTGATTCATCCAAAGGAAAGAAATACTGATGACAAGGTCAACTATATACACACCAATAACGACAATGTCATTAATATGGTTGAGCCTGTTGATACTGAATATTGTAACATTGTCATTCTCAAGGGAAGGGAAGATACTCCCAAGCCCAAAAATCCTTTCATCTTGTGAGGGTCTATGCCTCAGCACTCTGAACAAGAACAACCTTAGGTCAGTGCAAATGCAATTACTTGATCTCATTCTAAGAACATTCTCAAAGGCCCTGACCCTTCTACATCTACACCAACACAACTTGCAGAAAAATCTATTGTTGGCTCTGCCAACAAGAATCCAAAATTGGGTTCCTCATTTAATGCTTCTAATTACAACATTCTAGATCAATTAAAATGTACTAATGCTTAGATCACCATCCTCAAGCTGCAAAAAATCTCCCCTACTCACAGGGAGATCCTTGACAAATCCCTCGCTGAGGCAAATGTGCCAAAAGATCTTGATCTCAAATAGTTTCAAACCATGGTATGTCACCTAAGCTCCTCCCATTCCTTGTCTTTCTCTGAGGAAGATGACCATTCTTTGAGTCACCCACATAACAACCCCTTGCACATTGAAGTCATGATTGGTCCAAAGTGCATTCGTCGTGTTCTCATAGATAACGATTTTGGCCTCAACATTTTCTCTGCTAGCTTCCTTACTGAGTTAGGCTATGGTGAAGATTGCATAGATGCCCACAAACATATTAATATTAAGGCCCATGATGAAGAAGAATGAAAATCTAAAGGGCTAGTTGTGTTTCCAATCAGACTTGGCCCTATTGAAAGGGATTTTATTTTTCAACTGCTTGACATTCCTTTAGCATAAAATATTCTATTGGGAAGGACATGGATCCACAAAATGTAGGTTGTCACTTCAAAATACCATCAGTGCATTAAGTTCCCATTCCAAGGATCTGAAGTGACTATGCCTGCTAATACATGTTATGATTGCAACACACTCACAAAATCTGCTGACATCTTTGTGCCCACCAACAGAGAGTCTACTGGGTTCTTCAAGACTAAACTAAAGGAAATGGAAAAGGGTTTGACACTCAAGGAAACTAACATGGGAGGATATAAGTTTGAACCAGTGCTATCTGTTACATCTCTACCTTTCTCTCCATGTTCTTTTGGGAGACCTTCTGAGAACACTAAACCTTCTACAGTCCCTCCTCAAACAAAATATGGTGGTACCTTTGTACAGGCCATGATACCATTAGAAGAAGAAGCTGAAAATAGGGCTATCAAAGCTTGGATCTATAAAGGGGAGGACACTTCTGAACAAACCACTACACCTTGTGACATAAAACCTAAATAGTATGGCAAGGGTCTGACTATTATGCAACACTTTGGCTATAAAGGGAATGATCCCATAGGTGCAAATCATAAAGGATTGATTGAACCACTTGAAGCTATTAGTCGAAGAACATGTGAATCTATAGGTATAGGCTTCAAGAAACTCACATTTCAACTGGGGATAAAAAAATTTGTACCTAAAGAAGATCAACAATCAACACCTGAAGATACATCTAAAACTGAAGAGTCTGAAGATAGTTCTGAGGAGGATTTCTTCCCTTATCCCATTCCTCTAGATCTGGTAGCATTCTTTGCTGAGCCAGATGACTTTATACTTCATGTCAATACAGCTGAGACTGACAACAAATCTGATGAGACCACTTCACTTGCTCCATTAACCTATGAATAGTGGAAATAAATGCAAATTGTAAATCTAGGTCATCAGGGTGATTTGTACATACCACTACACTTCCAAGAGCAATTTGAATAGGAATCATAGCCACTTCTCGCTAAACAAGAAGAAGATGATGCTACAAACACTAATGAGGTACCTAGGTCAAAAGGTGCTCATCTGATCATAGCAGAGGTTCTAGGTAGAAATCATCCAAACTGGGGACAAAGGGTTGATTTCACTCATGTTCTTGATATGACATCCAATGATGAAATGGACTCTCATGAGTATGAGTTTGATGATTTGTCATATGCCACTTATGACAGGGATATAGATATAGTGCACACATATGAAAACCTTCTCGAAGTAGGTGAAGGGTCTAGTGTAAGGTCAAATGAGTTTGATTCCATAGATGTTAGCATTTCATCTACTACAGTCACTAGGAATCAAAGGAATTTGACTACACCTTTGGATGAGATTGCTCTAGGTCTTGACTTGCTAGTCCATGCTTTTGATGATTATACCATGAACGCACTTGAACCTATCACTTCTCTTTCACTCTACCATCCGGAGCTTATAGACTGGAACTCTCCCTCCCCATCTAATGAAGTCTTTATGTTTTAGAATGATTACGTTCTTTCCTATTACCTCAATGATGTCAAACCTGTAATGTCCTCCACTAGTGAAGATAGTGTCAACATGACTGAGGCTGATATCAAGTATCTCAGTCACAAAATCAAATGAATAAAAAATAGGTGCTCTGATGGTGAAAACCACATTGTGGAAATGTCAAATCCTAAAAAAATCAAAATAAAGGACATATCCAAGGGTGAAACCTATCTGAGGCACCCAAGGATGAGATACTTGATACACTTTTGAGTCATTTCCAGGAACGATCATCTATGCTAATTGAACCAACTCAACCAATCAACTTGGGTATAGAAGCTGAACCTCAGATCATTCATTTGGCATAATCATTATCTAAGGCAAAAAGAGAGGAATTCACTACATTCTTCCAAAGAAAAAAGATAAACTATGCATGGATTTATTTAGATATGCCAAGATTAGACCCTAATCTAATCATGCATCATTTGTCCATTGCACCAGGCATCAAGCCTGTCAAACAAAAGCTTCAGAAAATGCATCCACATGTGGCTCTACTCATCAAAGCTAAATTGGAGAAACTTATTAAGGCAGTATTTATCAGAGAAATTGACTATGCAGAATGGATCTCTAACATTGTTCCAGTATCAAAACATGACAAATCTATTCAAGTCTACACAGACTTCAGAGACTTGAATAAGGCATGTCCTAAGGATGACTTTCCATTGCCCAATATTGATATGATTGTAGATAGTATAGTAGGATATGAAATGTACTCATTAATGGATGGTTTCACTGGCTACAACCAAATAAAGATCGCACCAGAGGACCAAGAAAAAATATCTTTCACATGTGTATGGGGCAGTTTTTGTTGGAATGTCATGCCCTTTGGCCTCAAAAATGTTGGTGCTACATATCAGAGAGCTATCACCACTATATTTCATGACATGATGCATAAAAAAATGGAAGATTATGTTGATGAAAATCTAGCTAAGAGCATGCAATGAGAGAAACACCTTGCAGATCTAGGTCCTATACTAGATCACATGGAACTGTTCAGTCTGAGGCTCAATCCTAAGAAATGTGCGTTCGATGTAACATCTGGAAAATTTGCTTGGTTATATCATCTCTACAAAAGGCATAGAAGTGGATCCTAATAAAGTCCAAGCTATCATGGAAATGCCACCACCAAAGAATATTAGACAAATGAGAGGACTTCAAGGTCGGTTACAATCTATCTGGTGCTTCATCTCACAACTGGCGGACAAGTCACAACCATTCACCAAGACTTTACACAAGGGTGTGACTTACCAATGGAACAAGGAATGTGATGAGGGGTTACACAAATCAAAAAATATCTTGTGAACCCACCAATATTGGTGTCTCCTATTCATGGGAAGCCTCTTATACTTTACATCTCTTCTACAGATACATCATTGGGTGTCCCATTAGCTCAAGAAGATCAGAACAACAAAGAAAGGGCTATCTACTACATTAGTAGAACTCTAGTCTCATATGAAACAAACTATTCTGTTATAGAGAAGGCTTGCCTCGTAGTGGTATTTTCTTCACGAAAATTGTGACATTACATGCTAGCTCATACTACACACCTTATTCCTAAAATTGGTCCTCTGAAATATTTGCTCAGTAAAGCTACTCTCACAGGTAGACTAGCTAAATGGGTCATGCTTTTCAGTGAATTTGATATTGAGTATGTAGAAAGAAAATACATCAAGGGGAAAGAAATTGCATATCAATTGGCAGAAGCACATCTAGTAGATCATCAACCATTGAACATTGAATTTCCAGATGAGTCCATATTACTTCTCACACATCGATCCTGGACTATGTTCTTTGATGGTTCATTTACCCAACAGGGGTTAGGTGCTGGGATACTATTCATTACACCTCAAAGGTACTATTTACCACAATCATACAAGATTTTGTTTCCTTGTACAAACAACCTTGTTGAGTATGAAACCTTGATCAACGGTATGAATATTTCCCTTGAGTGGCGAGTGGACGAGCTCAATGTCCTTGGAGATTCACAATTAGTCATCAATCAAGTAAATGATATCTATCAGAAAAAAGATGATAAGGTGGTGCCTTATAAATGGTTGGTTGATGACCTCAAAAAGTATTTTGTTCACATCACATTTCAACAAGTTCCAAGGGTAGATAATAAAGTGGCGCATGCCATGGCTACTCTTGCTTCCATGCTACAGATGCTAGAAAATGATTTCTGACATGAATTCCTAGTGGAGACGTTACACCACCTAGCCTATGATTCCCCTAAGTCCCAGATGATATTTTATGTCATTGGACATGACTCATCCTGCTACCATCATATTTATTCCCACCTTCATGACCAAATTATTCTAGACACTTACACCCGGAATGAGAAACGCCACTTAATCCGTAGTGCTTCACAGTTTGTCATCATAGCTAATGACTTGTATAGGCATGGTCTAGATGGTACCCTTCTTAGATGTTTATAACCCGATGACTCCAAATGTGTGTTAGTAGAGGTGCATGAAGGTATTTGTGGGTCTCACTCTAATGGCCTAACACTAGCCCATAAAATTATTAGAGCTATTTACTATTGGCTAGATATGGAAAATGAAGCTACACAGTTTTCTAAGTCTTGCAAGCAATGTCAACAACATGGAAATCTGATTCATGCTCCAGCCAAGGAGCTTATTCTCTTCATTACTTTCTGGCCATTTCAACAATGGGTCTTTGATTTGGTGGGTCAGATTTATCCCTCATCCTCAAATGGACATAAGTTCATCATCACAGCTACATAATATTTTACCAAGTGGGTGGAGGCAGTTCCTCTCACCGTTGCCAATGGAAAATTAGTAGCTATGTTCATTCTCAACTACATCATCTGCAAGTATGGTGTACCCTCAACAATAATGATAGATAATGGGGGCAATTCAAAAACAAGGATTTGATAGAGCTATGCTCTAAGTTTAAAATTACTTAGCATTGGTCTTCCATCTATTATCCTCAGGGTAATGGACAGGTGGAAGCATAAAAAAAGACAACCCTTAAAATCCTGCATCGCATAGTGCACAAATCTAGATGAGATTGACATCTCCAGATCAATCCAACTCTCTGGGCATATAGGACAAGCATAGGAACACCAAAAGGGGATATGCCCTATGCTTTGGTTTATGGAGAAGATGTTGTGTTTCCCATTGAGGTTGAGATTCCTTCTCTATGAGTCTCTCTTAAAGGCCTCAATACTGATGATGATAACAGATTTTCTCAGCTACAAGAGCTAGAACTACTTGATGAACATCGACAAGTCACATTTGATCACCTTAGAGCATATCAGAAAAAGATGTCCAAGAGCTATAACAAGAAGGTTCAACCAAGGGATTTCCAAGTGGGTGACCTCGTTCTGAGGGAGAACCCTAAGAATCAACAACATCAGATCTAGAAGGGAAAATTTTAACCAAATTGGCTTGGTCTGTATGTTGTCACTGCACTGTTTGGGTCTGGCACCTATCAAATTTCTACTACTGAAGGATAGCAACTTAAGGAGCCCATCAATGCTCTTCATCTGAAACGGTTCTATAGTTGAGACATATTCAGTGTGCTCATGTATATAGTAAAGGACTGAAAAAATGATCATCTTAGTGAAAACCTAGCGATACACACTTTGATGTATCTCCAAAAAAAATCATACATTCCAAAAAATTTTAAAAAATTTAAAATACCAAAAAAAAAGAAAAAAGAGAAAAAAAAGAGAAAATGGTGCCATTGATGAAAACCTAGCAAAAAGGGGTCATGGTAGCGAAAAAAAAAGAATTTTTGCCAAGAAGGTGAAAACCTGGTAAACAGACACCTCTTGTTCCACATTGCTATATCTATCACAACACCACTTGGCTTTATGCATTTGCTTTCCTGCTTTCCTTCTTTCCTACTTGCATTTGCTTTCCCGCATGCTCTTAGTTCCCATTAAGACACCAACTTACATGGATTGAAACTGGTCATACTCTTGGGGAAATCCTCCTCATCTAGGGGGCATGGTCCTATTACTCTTTGCATCAGTCACCAGTGGTTCTCACTGCGTCTTGCTGCCGATGCCTAGCTATTGCTACGATCTTTCGACCTGAGAATATATCTCGCATCAGTCACCAATGGTTCTCACTGCATCTACCTACTATCATTGTACTGAGGAGATTTCTCACACATATAGCTATATATTGACATCAATCCATTGGAATTGGAGTTTTACTCAATGCTCTATCTATTGATACTCGGTCCTGACGATCCTTTGCTTTAGTTTGTATATAGTTTTCCATCACTTTCGTGACACTCTGGTTCCTTTGCGAACCCTATTGACTTGACATTGAATTAGTGCCATATGCCTAGGGGAAAATGAATCTATTTTTTCCTCACAACATACATCGACTCAGTCACAGCCACTAGGGGCATAGGTCCCCAAATCTGATCGCATCTAGAGTAAGTAATCTTGTCATTTCTGAAGGACAGCTATCTAATAACACAAACTTGTGTTTCTCAACACCCCAATTCAAATAGTGTTTCTCAACACTATCTTTAAACACATCTGTGTTTTTCAACACACATTGGATATCTCGCATGTAAAAATCTATCGATAACAATCAAACACAATGCACTCAAAAGCACAACGATGTTTTTCAACACCCCTATACACATACGTATTTGAAAACTTTGAAATATGTTGTGCTATGATTGAATCTTTCTTTGTATGTTGTTTGTTCTCATGGATTTCATTTCTATTTTATTTTTCTACTACTTGTTGGTGTACTCCTGATAATCTAGCAACATCAAATAAACAAGGTGTATGTGATAAGATCTCCCACATTAAGGCGGAACAACCTCACATCCCTCGATCTTGTTATTTGTACGTCATGGTGAGGTTGGTACTATCTCCTTGAATGTTATTTTTCTATTTGTTTATGCATGAATGCACTCATGGTTATCTTGGCTTTGAATGCCTCGATATTGGTGTACTCTTGCAATATCAGCTAGAAACAATGTTCAAGTCATCTTGGCTTTTGTGCCCTGGTGCTTATTTTTATTTCCCACATTTTATCCAATGAAAGTCATATTCATATCATTATGGTCACAGTGGCACCAGTAAGGATTGTATCAACTCCAATGCTCCAAAAATTATCAATGATGATAATTATACGATGTGTCTCACAACCATGTCCTAGGAATTGCATCTAGCATAGGATTGCATTTTCATTGTAGACTTGTATTGTGGCAGCAATTCGATGCTCACTTCATTGCGTTCTCCTAGATTTGTACATTGAGGGGCTCTTCTTCAGCGTCCTAGATTCACCACTACTACACAAGTGTTTGATCCTCACTCTCTATCTTTAGCTACATGCTCTATCCACTTTTGGGATCAAAATCATAATTTGACACTCCTATATCGCTCAAAATTGTATTTTAAATTTTTTTGGACTGACGGGATCGGACACTTGTGCAGTGAACTTTTTGATGTCACTTTCTTGTAAGAATCTTACCCTATCATCATTTTCTTAAATCTTTGACTATTTTCATCAAAATTCAACTCTAGTCAACTCTGGTCAACCTTGGTCAAACTTGGTCAACCAAACCTCAAAATCACTCAAAATTGATTCTGAATCTTTTGGGTTCTTCCATAATTTGTTCTCAGTTCTTCTTGATCTCTGATTCAATATCTATCTACAATTTCTCACTCTCAATCATCATTATGACGTGTCATCATTCCATTTCACTCCTGAGGGGGCAAGATGATTATATCATTGAATCTATTCTAATCAATCTGATCTGATTTTCAAAAATCCTCATTGCTAGGGGTATCTCATCACTTGGGGCATGTTTAGTTTTCATACTTCATAGACAAAATTGGATACTCCACAATCAATAGGGGTAGCTTTGTTCCTTACATCTTGTCATCTATTAGGTATCAGGGTAATCTAACCTGAACTCCTGAGGATCAAGCTTCATTCTGGAGATGATTCTCAAAATCTCAATCTATCAAGTATCTGAGAAATCTAACTTAGATTCATGAGGATCAAGCTTCATTCTAGAGATGATTCTCGAAAACTCGTCTATTAGGAATTAGGGAAATCTAACCCTGACTCCTAAAAATCAAGCTCCATTCTGGAGATGATTCTAAAACTCGATCTAACCAGTGTGTGGGAAATCTAACCTAGATATTGTGGGACTAAGCTTCATTTTGGAGATATTCCTAAAAATCTCTATTGACTATCTTTTTATGGACAAGTATCGGGGCAATCTAACCCTGACTCCTGAAGGTTGAGCCTCATTCTAGGGATAGTCTTTTGAAAGATATAAATCTATTAGGTATCTGAGCAATCTAACTCAGATCCCTGAAGATCAAGCTTCTTTCTGGAGATGATTCTTGAAATCTTAATATATTAGGTATCGAGGCAATCTAACCCAGATCCCTGAGGATCAAGCTTCATTCTAAAGATGATTCTCAAAATCTCAATCTATTAGGTATTTGAGAAATCTAAATCAGATCCTTGAGGCTGAAGCTTCATTCTGGAGATGATTCTCAAAATCTTAATCTATTAGGTATCAAGGCAATCTAACTTGGATCCCTGAGGATCAAGCTTCATTCTGGAGATGATTCTCAAAATCTTAGTCTATTAGGTATCAGGGAAATCTAACCTGGATCCCTGAGGATCAAGCTTCATTCTGGAGATGATTCTCAAAATCTCAATCTATTAGGCATCATGGAAATCTAACCTAGATCCCTGAGGATCAAGCTTCATTCTTGAGATGACCCTCAAAAACTCTACTTGACCGGCATCTTGGAAATCTAACCTAGACTTCAGAGAGTTAAGCTCTTTCCTGGAGATGGCTCTAAAATCTTCATCAATCAATCTTTGCATCATCAATTTTTGCAATCTATTCTTTTATGCTTCAAACATCAGGCTATTCTTTGATTTAATGTGTTTCTCGCACATTAATTCAAAGAGGGGCAAAATGTAACACCCCAAAATTGGCATCTTGCAACCCTAACCAATTTTGTTGTATTTGTCATTCTTTTGAATCATCAAAGTCCTATTGTACTAGGCAATTCTGAGTTTTGATTGACTCTAGTTGACCTAAGTGTCAAATGCAGAAAATCCTAAATCCGCATTAATCATACATTTTATTTAATTCCTAAATATCAATCAATTAGCTAAACAAACCCTATGATTGAATTAATTTAATTATAAAGTCCTAGCACTTTTATTAAATTAAATTCACCCCTTTTAGCTAAAACACATAAAAAGGAATTAAATAATATCTAATTATTAAATAAATATCCTCATTTCAAAAGTTGAATTTAATTATTCAAATAATTGAGAAAAACACATTTATGAGGTCATATTCTATTTATTTAATTAAATATTCTCTCAAAAATCTTATCTTCAGTTCAGAAATAGAAACTTTGAATTAACTATGCTTTAAAGAGAAAGAAAACAGTTAAAATAAAAAAGAAAACAGTTAAAAACCAAGAGAAAATAGTTTATTGTTTTCTTTTAAAGAAAACTTGCTAATCTGAACTGGCTTTTTTATCTGTTTTAATTCAAAAGGAAACTTTTTATTCTGAGTAGACTCTCAATCTATAAAAGAGCTCCCATTTCTCATTCAAAGCCCCTGAAAATATTCATTGTTAGAATAACAAATTGCTATTTCATTTAGGTTCATAATCTCATTTACATTAAGCTCTCATTTTACAATAGAATAGCTTCATTTTCTTAGAATAATCTTATATTTCTTATCATCTCTTAGTTTAAATTCATTTAGATTAATCTTGCATCTTTCATGTTCTTAGATTAATCTTGCATTAGATTGAATTTCATTCATGGAGAAAAATCCTTCATTCTTAGACTGGTCTAGTTTGTGAGATTCTCATTCTGAGAGCTATTCAAAACCCATGTCTATGATAGAAGGAAACAGGTCGAATCATATAGCCATACAGGATGAATAACTCATATTCACTTCTTTATGTGGCTGATGAACAAAGACTATGTTGAAGAGTATGGTTGAATAACAAGGCCACATTTAACATATACATCGTTAGACATCTAGAAGATACATATATCATACTCAAGATCTTATTAACCCTACTGAAGGATTTCATACCAATGCTGTGTTCAATAAGGGAGAGAAATTGTTTGAGTCAGAATTTAATAGATCAACTTATTGGTTCACTTTCTACATTTGAGATTGTAGAAGTTGAAAGAGAAAAGAGGGAGACTGCCTTCAGAGATATTGAAGGTGCTAAACCTGCGTCATGAAAGATGTTGGTGGAAGTTGAAGGATATATTTTAATAATATTAAAGCAAGGTACTGGTAGATACAAAGGTAATTTACCTCTTAATCTCTTTAATTGTAGAAGTATAGGACATTTTTCTAATGATTGTAAGTATAAGGAATATCTTAGTAAATCTAAAGATGGTGATAAAAAAGGAAATCAAAAGAAAGGTGATTTCATAAAGAAATTTAATTTCAAAGGCAAGGGTAAAAATATCTTATGTTCCAATTATAAATACTTTTTCTAAAAATCAAGATACTAATGAAAAAATTGAGGAGTCTTTGTTCTTATCCATTTCTCAAAATAAAGAGGAGATTGCATTGGATGCTAAAGTTGTTGTAGGAGCCAGGATCATAGATTCTTGATGTTCAAATCATATGATAGCAGATAAGATAATATTTTTCAATTTTGAATAATATGATGGTGGGACAATTGAATTTTCAAGAGAATTAAATGCACAAATCAAAGGCATTGGAACCATTTCAATTTATGGTAAGCATATAAATGTTGATGTTTACTATGTTGAAGGTTTGAAACATAATTGGTTAAGTGTTAGTCAATTGTGTAAGAAATAATATGGAGTTATGTTGAAAAGTGATGGTTGTATTATCAGATATAAATATAGTGGTAAAAGGGTTTATAAAGGTTGTAGGAATGCCACAAATATCTATTTCATTGAAGGAAAATGTGAGAATCTATATTTTATAGCTCATTGTAATGGAAGATGGGGATGTGAACTTGAAATGGAACTTAATCAAGACAAAGTGGATTTTTTCTTTACTAAAAAATGATGGGGAAAAAAAGTTTAAATAAGATGCTCTAGTGGAAGCTAAATGAGTCATGGTGGACCAAAAGAAAGAAGAGGATATGAAGGATATGATTAACCAAAATAAAATGGAAATGGTAGATCAGAAGCAAGAAGAAGACAAAAAAGACAATTAAAAATAAGCAGACATAAATGGTAGACCAGAAGAAAGAAGAAGACAATTTAAGGACATAATATATCAGAAGAAAATGGATATGGAAGACCAACAGAAGGTATAAGGAAAAAAGAATGTGTCAGATTGAAAGTAGTTCAAGGATAAGAAGAAAGTTTTAGACTAGAATAAGGTGAAGAAAAAAATTAATTTGGTACAGGGACAGAAAGAAAATTATAAATCAAAGACCTTCTCCTATTCATTTAAGGTACTGTCCTTTTGATAGTATCTATTTTTATTGCAATAAAATAGGACATAAATTTAATGAGTTTAGAAGTTTGAAGAGGATTTATTCTCTTAATGGAATATTCTATCATTGCAACAACCTAGGGCATAAGGGATTTCAGTGCAAGAGTAGACTAAATTTTAGTAGGGTGAATGTGAATAAAAGTGTCAAAAACTTCAAAAGATACTGCTATGGTTGCAATGAATATGGACAAAGAAAGATAGAATGGAATATAAATATCAATGTCAGACATAATGGTGCTACTAAAATAAACTAGGATGTTCTGGTGTACAATAAATGTAACATGACAAGAAATATTGCAAGGTTCAAAAATGATGGTCTAGTTTTCTATAAATGTAATATGATAGGACACATTGCCAAGTTTTGGAGAAATGTGGAAATATATGATGATTGTTTGATGATTACAGAAGAATAAAAATAAAGTAACATGATATATTTGATGTGGAACACACAAGTTTTCTTTGATGGTGGTCTTACATCCATTCCAGATGTTGTTTCCTCCTTTGTCAAATGACTCAAATTGTAGGGTTTGAGGGGGTGTTTTCAGATGAATCTATTTTACCCCTTAAGGATAGATTTTGGGTATCCTCTCAGTATGGAAATAAGGAATGAATACTTTTATCAAGGTAATATTTGTGTTTTATGGTCTGAAAATATGGCCTTTTGGTTTTGTAAATAGGGTAATATTTGTTTGGTTGTTGTTTTTGAATTGCATTCGAATATGGGTTAGAGATATGATGTGCTTCGTGGATCTAAAATTAAGATACATTTGAATGACTTGGTTAATAATTCTATAAATTGTATAAGTTATCTCTATAGGATAAGTCAATGGGATATTTTTTCTTTAAAGGCTACTAACTGGTTTAAGGACACTAAGAGTTGTTTCTATAAAAAGAAGATAAAATATAAATATGTAGAATAGGAAGGTGTTAATAAGGATCAATTTGTCTCTGCTATCCCTTCAAATGAAGAAAATATTTTTACTTTGCTAAATTTTTGTAGAGATATGTTCCATCATATGGATAGATTTCCTTCGAGTTTCTCCAAAAAATGCTTGGGGTTTTTGGCCCTCTTTCATCTAATCTAGTGCATGAGGGTGATGCATTTTTCCAAGGTGTAATTTATAGCTTATTCTTATTCTAGAGTGATGTTGGTACTTGATTATTAAAGTTGTGTAGAAAAAAATATGTTCTTATCCTTTGTCCTTCATGGAAAAGGGGGAGAAAGATAAGGAAAATGTTTATTTGTTCTAGATTGTTGTGGTTATTCTAGTAAGGAGGAGTTGTAAGTGTTTGATATTTTAGCCAAAACATTTTTGGTGGCTAATTTACATCAATGAAAAATGGGGAGATTGTTAGAAATATATTTTTGGTTGTCTATTTTCATTCTTGTCTAACATTATGTTCAGGAGGTGTTTTTGGTTGCTCAAACACTGTAGTTCAGAAGTATTCTTTTCTTGTAGGAGTAAGTTTGTGTATTGAACCTTTAGAACAATGGAAGACAAGTATATGTTTAGAATAGTATGTATTCAAATATCCACTAAATTGGAAGACGGGTATGTATTCAAAATAGTGCTACAATGTAGTGGAAGACAAGTATGAATTCAGGATACTGAAGGCAGTTATGTATCCTATGATCATGTAAAGAGAATGTTTAAAAATGCTTCAATTTTATACTCTTATTTCTAGAAGTTTACATGGTTAGGATATCTATTGTTTAGTGAAAAAAAAAATACACTTTTACAATTGTAGTTAGCTTTGCATTGTTATGATTTGTAGAATATTTTCACTCTAAAAATCAGCGTTGAATGTGCACTTCAATAGATATGTTGATTGATTTAGGATTTGGTCTTGGTTGTGGCATTATTTGATGATTCAAAAATTGTTCCTAGCATTCCAAAAACCATCTCATCAATGTTGTAGTTCTATTTAGTTGTTTTCCTAGTCTAGAAATGTGTTGTTATGACTTCTTACATGGACTATTGGCATGTGGATCTATCTATAGAATGTTGGGGTATGGATTCACTTGGCTTGTTAAGTATTTTTTTGGGTAGTATGTCTACATGTTTGAGAAGTTGTCTCAGTAATTTTAGATCTGGCATCAAGATATGTGTAGCATTTTTGTGATCCCTCTCTCTCCTAGAGTGGATCATGATTCTTAAATTAGGTATGGGTTATGAATTTAATGATTATCTCTTATCTGAATGAGTTTGTGCTAAATGTGACATATGAATTTAATGATTATCTCTTATTCAGATAGGTCCATTCTATGTTTTTGTCTGGATACTTCTGACATAGGACCATATGGAATTTTTCTATTACCTTGGATAAATTGTAACATAAGTTGTTTCAAAACATTTGTAATGTATCTTTCTACTTTGGTAGTGATCCTTTGTTTTTCATGTCCACAATGGTGAGTTCCTATTTGTGTTTATTGTTGTATTGGTAGTGAGCCTTTGGTTGCATTTTGATAGAAATGAGCTCCTATCATCTTCTGTAATTAGATTATATACATTAGTGAATTATTATTTATGGGAAAGTACTCATTGTCATTTTTCCTTGTTTGCGTTTTCCACATATAAATGTGGTGTTCATGTGTAGATGGTTTTGTTCATTATTTTCTTATGTACATAAATAAAAGGGAAGAAATGAAAAGGGCTAGATTACTCCTTTTCCAAACTACACACTTGAAAGGTGGATGTCCCAATAAGCTCAAGTAGAACCTAAGCACTAAATGGGACAATGGCCCTTTTCTAAAAAGGTGTAAATTAAAAATGGAAAGAAGAAAGATGGAATGTAGAAGGAAAAATACACAAATAGACATAAAAGTGGATATAATAGACTCATAAATAAATGCCAGAAATAAGAAATGAGCTGAATCAAGGTATAGAGTGTTGTACTAACATAGGATTTTATTTTGGACTGAAATTGCAGGGTATAGAATAGCCCAAGTGTTTTGTACATGGGAATGAAACATTTTAGGCATTCTGTACCTTGCATTTTTTGCTGAAACTTTTGGGGACTCTCTGACTGTTCCCAATATGCCTAGAAAATAGCTTAGATCTTCGTAACTTATTCTTGTAAATAGAAAAATGAATGAAAGATTGGGTAAAAGGGGGTTTCCTTCATTAAACCCTTGTTTAATAATAAACCTTGAAAATGAAGAAAATTTCATAAAGGAAAGTATGTAAAAAGGTAACTATTTGATTCACCTTGTATGAACCCTCATGGATGGATGTAGAAATTTATCATACCCATGAAGATGTTTGAATATTATTCTATTGAAGGATTTGACCTTGGAATGTAGAATATAATCAAGGAGTCCCTCACAAATGCATGGATCTATGAACACCACTCTAAGATATTCAATGTAGATATGTCTGATAATCATATGTAATTAATGAGAGATGAATGTTGAAGAAAGAAAGGGTATTCTTTCTTGATGAAGAACTCCTCTAAAGGGTCATCATGGGAGAGAATATTTATTCAATGGAGAAAGTTTCCTTGGAATTGACTTGGATGCTTGAGAAGAAACTATATCTTGGATGCTTTCCTTTAAATCTCAAATCCAATCACTTGAATGCTTGATTGCTCTTGAAAATGCTTGGTTTCTTGAATTGATCATGTGTGTATTAATTCTTGTCAAAATAAGGAGAGATAGGGTGATTATATACTTAATCCATCATTTTGAGATTAAAAAATAACCCGGGCCAACTATGAGATCTAATTTCTTTCTAAAATCTTGACATAGGACTCTAGAACAATTTGGGCCAAAACCAGTGGGACCATAATGCCTAAAATGTTATGTTTATGGGTACATATTGTCTCAACCATTAAGTACCTATGGTTTTGAGCTGAAATTTGAACTAGGTGTCATGATGGTGGAAAAGATGTAGGAAAAGAAGAATCAGGTTCCTAGGATCAACATAAAAGACACCAGATCTTGAAATCACCAAAATGGGCCCTAATAGACCATCCAATGATGGGTGCTTACTTTTTTTGATGGTACATTTAGCCCCCACTTTAGTGGGAGTATGAGACAAACTCATGTTCATTGTAAATCATATCAATGCATAAGAATAAACTTATCAAGGTCAAGGAGACAAAGAAAAATCAAGCCCTCAAGCGACTTAAGCCTTCATCAAATCTAAAACCAAGATAAAAGAGGCCTCATTGGAAAGAGAGAGGAGAGAAAAAAGAGAAAGAGGAATGACCACTAGCTTAGTAATGGTTTTCCTTGCTATGGATCATGCAAAGAGAAATCATTTCTATGCAAAAGATGGCATTGATAGTCTATAAATCTATGGTATGCTAGTCAACCCATCAAAAAAAAGGGATCGGTCCATTAAGAGATCGTAAAATTATGATCAATCCTAAGGAAGGAATTGTATCCAAAGAGATCTAGGAAAGAAGGACCAGTCTAAGGGTCTGGTGAATAATAAATAGGGGCATGATAATGTAAAGAAGAATGCAAGGATAGATTTAATGGAGCATACATGCACCCACAAGAGTCATTTTTACTATGAGATGCCCCAAGGAAAGGACAATCTAAGGGAAATGAACAAATAAAAAAAGATAGAATGAAAGGGATATACTAACTAAGGGGTCAATATGATCATATGATAACCCATGTAAATCATAATTATATCAAAATAAAATGTCATCATTCCCCAAAGGTAGAATAACTACAAGCACAATGGAAGAATAACATGTAAGAGACAAAAATAAAAGTATTTTTGGGCCGACATCATAGAGACCAAGAAAAATAGGTATCTACTATTTTGCATTATCCACAATAAGACATCACAAAGGAAAATTTAAAAATAGTGGCACATGCACGTTATAACATGTAACAACATATAGAAGAAGTGAGATATAAATAGATGAATGTCACAATAGGCTGATTCCATTATCACCTTGTTCCAATAGAGAAACAAGGGTTATTTGAAGAAATCTAATCAAAATATATAACAAAAAACACATCACATGGGAAACACATTACAATAGGAAATCACAAATAATCCACCGTAAAAGAGGAGCTAGTCAAGAGTATCATTGGCCCTCCATCTCAGTCTATATAAGGAAGGTGGAAAACATGCAAGAGGAGAAACATAAAGCATGGAAGATGGAACAATATCTTGTTCTAAAAAAGGACCATGATGTGAAGATGGGTTACTTTTTTCATTACTAGGACTAAGAGATAATTGCTTTGCAAATCTAGTTGATAAATCATGATTAAAATCAATAAGCTTATACATATCATTAGAATCACTAGCATGAACAAAGTCATTTGCATTATAAATATTAAAATCATCATCATCAAGAGTATGTTCATCCAAATTAGTTACAATTGAGTCTAAGATACGAATAGAATCATCATGTTTGTTCAATTTCATCTTTTTTAAAGTAACTTCCTCCCTTCGACTATGCATAGGTTGGTCAAATAGAATCAAGTCATCAATAGGTGTCTTACGGGAGGAAAGGTCTTGGGAAGCACACTCATGAGATCTACCACAAAATTTATGGTAGTAATCATGAGTACAATGGTTACATTTGGTTTTGCTTAATATTTGGTTGGTTTAGGATTAATAAACATTGGGTCCTTTTCTTCCTTAGGGGGAAGAACAAAAGGAACCACACTAGGTTGAGAGATAGAAGTTGATAAACACTTACTTGATATAGGAGGTGAAATACAAGAATAAATAGGAGGTGTAGGAAGAATTTCAGGGCCAAGGAAATGAGATAGAGACTATGATTAATCATGCTTATTTCTTTATCATGGGGAGGTTTCAAACACTTATAGATAGGAGAGACTACAAATTTCAAGGAAGTGAGGCAAGGAAGACCAAATCTAACTTGAAACTGATCGGAAGTTGGGATAACAAAAAATTGTCATCTAGGGTTTTACCACCAACTTCCATGGGAAAAGAAAAAGAACCATGGATAGGATTAGTAAAACCATTAAAAAAAATCATCATCACATCAAATGTTTCATAGAAATCTAGGTGCAATTGTCTAGTGTAAAGATGTTCTTTAGTTTTAAAATTAATCATACAAGTAGGATCTATAAGGAAACCAAGAGAAATAATACCATTAACCTTTACTACAATGTAAAAAGGACCAATACATTCTTTAATAGTCTCACTAGGATCAAATGTAATGAAAATATCATGTTCAGGTTTGTGTTTAGTTTCAGATTGATCAACAAGGCTAACAACATTGTTGGATTTAGTACACTCAAAGTCATAGTAAATAAAATGGGTGGGAAAATAAGGTAGAGACCAAGTAGACTCAATGGTATTGGTCAAATGAGAAGTTAAAGGATTAGTATAAATTTCCAAGTTTGTGTTGGGAGGTGATACATAATTGTTTCATTGATCATTAACACCCTCAACAGATATATCACTAGAATCAATGACGTCTTGAATAGCATATTTCAAACAAAAACACTTCTCAGTATCATGACTAGGTTACTAATGGCATTGAAAAAAAGATTTGTGATCAAAGGATTTAGGAAAAGGTTTGTATGATTCAATTGGTTTAATTGGAGGAAGTTTTAACACATTAGAATTTGTCAAATTCAACCTCACATAATTAAAATATTTAGAAAGAGGTTTAAAATTATGAGGTCTAAAAATAGTTGACAAAGGAGCCACACCTTTGGATGATGTTTCCAATTTCTCATTGTTTGATGAATTATTGATCTTGATGAAGCTCTTAGGTTTTTGAAACTTTTGAAAGGATTGGGATGCAACATCACTCTTATCAACTAGAGCCATTGAAGTGGTGCTCTCAAATCGACTCACTTGACGCTAATAATTATGAAGCATTACACACAATTGAGTGAAATAAGAGAATTCAGAAAGAAATATCTTATCTCTAATGTCCCTTTATAAATTATCAATAAAAATATGTTAAACATTGATATCAGGAACAAGATAAGCAATCTAAGAATGCAAATGCTTAAATCTACCAATGAAATCAATCTTTTTTCTTTAATACCTTGTTTAAAATGCATCAAATCAGTCAAATAATTCTGAAGACCAATGTTGTTTTGGAACTGTTAGATGAAATCATTAGCAAGTTTTTGAAAAGAACCAATGGAATAAGGAGGAAAAGATAAATACCATTGCAAGGATTTATCTTGAAAGGTTGTAGTAAAAAAATTATCCATGAACCTATGATCATGAGAGAAATCACTACAAAATGTTTGAAAGGTTTTAACATGAGTCAAAGGATAACCTTTACCATTGTAAGTCTCTAAATGATGAATTTCCATGTATTGAGGCATAATGACATGAATCATGTCTAAGGAAAAAGGACTAGCAATGTCACAATTAGGAATGTTAAAATTGGATTGAATTTAAACTATTGATAGTCAATTAAGAAGAAAGAGTGGTAGGAGATATGTGTGAAATGTTTGGAGAATTATGGAAAATGGAAGGAGTGGTAGAATATGAAAAAAACACACTATTGTAAGTAGACATGGATGAAGGTAAGGAAACACATGGAATTGTTATACACTAAATTTTTCACCCTATTAAGTGCTTGATCCTAACAATCTAGTATAACATGGGAATCACTTCTAGGTTGTGGGACCTCTGCTAACTAAAGTTCTTCTTGGATAATCACCTTATTGGCTTTTTAAAATGAAAGTAAAATTGGAAGGAAAAGGGATAGAAGAAAAATTGAAGGGAAATAACTAAAAAGAAAATTATCCTACTAGATGATACAATGAAGGTAACATGAATCACAATACACTAACCAAAATGAGCATCAAATCCTGAATCTAGTAGAACACAACTTCCTGAATAGGCTTCCATAAATATTTCATAGAGAGGTCTGAAATGAAAAGAGGCTTTTCAAGGAAAGAGAATATTTCACAAACAATAGCATATTCAATAGAATAGACACATACTATAACCTGCAAACAAACACCCACTCCAGCAAATAGGCATAAGAATGAGACAAGGTAATAAGGGATGAACAAAATCCAAAAGATTATCTAAATAAAATCACCCATAGTAGTATAGAAAGATGCAAAAATAAAGAAGTCTCAAGAACTCCAATATTTCTCTAACATTAACCGCTATACTATGCCTGAGATAAGAGAAATACAGACAAGAAAAAGATTGAGGTCAAAGAAACTGCCATAGAAAACCTTTGCATAATATGGAATTCAATGAGAAATTATAACAAGATGAAAACTTGAGGGCAAAGAAGATGCCACAGAAATTATTGGAACAGCTGTAAAACCTACCTACAAAAGCTTCTAAAACTACTTATATATAACCTCCCCTAGTACACAGGCTCAGGAGTCCATCGACCAGTTAGGGAATAATTAAGGTTACAATAGATATCCATTAAACAATGCCAAAACCCTAAACACAATCAAATATGCCATTAATGCACTTGGGAAAATATCTCAAAAGATTAGATATGGTTATGAATATATCTCTAATTACCATAAATTTGATCAAAATAAGAAGCGGACTCATGTACCCTGTCTAAGACTTTCTCTTTATCACCACTGCCTTGAGCCTCTAAAATCAGATTTGAAAATTCAAATATCTATTTATAACAGTCACAGGTGGCGTGGATGTCTGTATCAATGACCTAGAATAAGACATATTTCCTATTTAAAATGTTGTCATTGATCTATCTTTATCTTTATCTATGTCTTTGAGTTTAGATTTGATCATAGACATGTGGCACCCTGGCGCAATGCCTTAATGGTTAGATCTCAAGCATCTTATCTTCAAGGCTTTATGCCCATCGCTAGATCTCTCTCATCTAATATTTTCCTCTAACTTTCCTTTGACTTGTTTTTAACCTCGGGTATTTGAAATCCTTTGTATCTTTGAGTTGCGAGATCATTTCTTTAACTAAGAGTTTATTGCGAGACCACACAATAAGCACAAGATCTAATCTGAATCAACGACTCACATTTAAACCTTTGCAAACTCTGTACTAAACCTAACTTAACTACCTTGACCATGATATATCCAGAGATTTAGCGACTGAAAGAAACTCTAATTTTCTAGAAGATTTTCTAACCCCAAAGTTTATTTTGAGACTTTATGCCAGCCACACGATTTGATCTACATCGATGATCTGAACTAAATCTACTAATCTTTGCTAACCTTTGACTTTGTCTCAAGATCTAGTTCAAGACACACATCTTGTATGAGATTAACGATCCACGTTAAATCTCTAGATATTTTTCTTAAAATTCCATCTGAAGATCACGCGACTAAAAGGAAAAATAGACCAAACTTTAACTCTAACTTTATCTAGAGATCGTGAGATAGAGTGAGTCGCTAAATCTCCCAATGACTTGACTAACTCTAGTTTCATCATGAGACTTAGCACACAACACACAATAAAAAAAAATCAATGGTTCACATTAAGTCTCAAGATCATAGAAGCATATTCCTTTTCCTTTCGATATCAGGAGACTAAGGGCCACTTTAAGTCATTGAATGAGATGGATTATTCCCTCTAGGTTGTGAGATTAAGAGATAGGTGAGGAAATTTTAATATGCACATGAGTAAAAATAAATTTAAGTCACCTGATAAAGTAACAAGGAAATAGAACATGCCACCAAGAACTTGGGGTTTTAAGGAATTTCATAGAGTATTTTGCATTTAGGTCTATTAGGACATGAACAAGGGCTAAAACTAGACCTAGAAATATGCAGAGAGCGAAGCAAAGACAAGGAATCATGATAGAAACAATACAAGCTAGGCTCTACCCTTGTGGGAGCCTCATTTTCTTCACTTTTAGCCAAAATTTGATAGGATGGGAAATTTAGGTAATATTTTTGGCAATTTCTACTGAATGTCATCCTGCTAGACATATAAAACTAGTGGCCTTATGACATTCCATTGTGCATAGAAGTCTGCATATGAGCACACAAAAAATTTTGGAAAGGAAGGAGGATGAACCCAGGAGGAGGAACTATAGCCAAAATAGGAAAGGATCTATACAAGAAGAAAAAACTAACTATGCAAAGAAATTTGAGGAAAGCAAGAAAAACTGACCTAGAATGTAGAATAGAAAGCATGAAACTTAATTACAAAGCTGGACAAACCTCAAAAAATGGCTTTAGGTAAAATCCATTGACATAAATTGACAAGGATTCTCCTTCAAGATTTGATAGATGAAAATCATTATGCTCCTTGCACCTAGTGATCACAAATGAGACTCCCCAAAATGAGTCAAACTTGGCATGCTTGCCAGGCCTCGATCTAAATTCATCCCATTTGAGGACTACATCCCCAACATTGAAGTTCCTTGATCTAGCTCTCCTATCAAAGCTCTTCTTGGTTTTCATCTATTGGAACTACATGATCTGCATAGATTTCCATATATTCTCTTCCAACTCCATGATCTTATTATACCTTACCTACAAAGGGTCTCCCTCTTCAAAGAGGACAAGTTGGGTAGCAAGGTCCAAAGCTAGTAATTCAGTTTATTTGGAAAATCTAGCTTCCATACCATAGAATAGAATGTATGGAGAGTTCCCAATGATCTTCTTGGGAGTGATCATGTCTAACCATAAGGCATACCTCAGTTTAGAGTACCAATCTCTTTGATTTTCTTGTAGAGCATTTTTTATTATCATGATCAGGTTCTTGTTTGTAGGCTCTGCTAAACCATTACCCTAAGGCAAATAATTGGAGCTTGTGATCAAGTAAAAACCATGTTTAATTTCCCATTCAGTGACTCTTAAGCCTATGAAAGTAAGTGCATTATCTAATATAATAGATTTTGGGGTCCCAAACCTATGAATTATGTCATCATAAAAACTCAAAATAAGACTCTCATTTTCTTATTTTCATGCAATATCCTCCATCCATCAAGTGAAATAATTATTTGTAGTGATTATCCACTTATGGCTTGCACTGTATGGGGGTTAATTAGGACTATGAAGTCAATGCCCCACTTCATAAAAGGTTGGTCTATTCTAATTTGTTGGAGGGGCAGAGATGCAAGACTTTCCTTACCTGCAAACATGCCACACTTCATGCATTTTCTTACATGATCATGACTATCCTTAAAGAAAGATGGCCAATAGTATCTAGCCCTCATGATTTTGAAAGAAGTAGTCCTTGGAGAGAAATGACCTCTAGAAGGTCCATCATGAAATTTGTTTAGTACATCTGCTACTTGTTATGAATCAATGCATCTTAAAAGAACACCATTATGATCCTTTCTAAAAAGTATCTCATTAATCAACACAAAAGGGATATATTGCAATTTGTAATACCTTATTTTTGCTGAATCCAAGTTTGCATGACATTCTCTATCTTTAAAAAATGAATCATGTTAGGAAACCAACTTGATTCCTTGGCATGTTCCTTTGTTGAATGCACAACTAAGGATACATTCTCTTGCTCTTTTTTTTGGAGTTTCATCCTTGGTAAATTGTTCACAAAGACCTATTCCTTTAACTATCTTGTTCACTTGGATAACAATGTCATACTCCATGACTTCTGCTGACCCAACCAGCTCTTTTCTCATTTAGGTCCCTGGAAAGAAGAAACTTCTTGACACTCAGATGAGTGAATCTCAATTGTACCTTACTATGGGTCAATAGATGTCTGAAATTTTTAAGAATCTTCACCATAGAAAGTACATGTTTCTCTACAAAAGGGTACCTATGTTCATACTCTTCTAAACCTTTGCTAAAGAAAACAATAGGTTGCTCCAATCCTTCAAATTTTTGTAGAGTTAACATTTTAGATATGGCATTACAGCCTCCATAAGCATATAAAATGAATTCTTTACTAAAATCAGGGTTCAGAAAGGCATGATCCTCTAATGGAGCCTCTTTAATGGATTAAAAACTATTCTTTCCTTCTTTTCTCAATAGAGAACTTCATTCTTCTTCAATGTTGTTTTTTAACGCTTCAAAAGATTTGCAATGTTAGGAAAAACATGCTTGACAAAGTTAATCCTTCGTAAGAAGGATTGAAGAATCTTCTTGTGAGGTTGTAGGGGTACCTCTAGAATATCTGCAATCTTATGAGGATCCATTCTAATACCTTTTTTGGACACAATATATCCCAATAGTTTCCCTTCATGGATTGCAAACACACATTTCTTTGGATTGAGGGAGATCCCAAAATCCCTACATCTTTAAAATATTTTCTTCAAATGTCTGATGCGGTCTTCTACATGTTTATAATAGAAGTGATATGATCTAAGTAGACCAGTAAAAACTTGTACCTAAGGCTTTTAAAGGCCATATCCATAGCCTTTTGAAAATTAGCACCTACATTTGACAAACCAAAAGACATCTTTTAATAAGCCATGGTTCCCCACTTGGTTGTAAATATAGTTTTATATTGATCTTCTTTATTAAATAGGATTTGATTATATCTTGAGTAGCCATCTAGAAATGAGAAGCATTCTGATCCGGAGACACACTGCAAAATCTACTCCATAGATGGCAATGGATGGTGATCTTTTAGGGATGCCCGATTTAGGTCCCTAAATCAACACATAGCCTCAGCTCCCCATTATTTTTACTAACAAGAGCAAGGTTGGATACCCAAATAGTATGATTTATGGGTTAAATGATGCCACTCTCTATTAATTTTAGAATGTCCTTGTACATGAGTGGCTCAAGTTTTGGGTTGACAGGCCTTTGCTTCTGTCTAACTGGCTTGGCATTTGGCTCTAATTCAATGGTATGTTGAGAAAGTGTTGGATTGAAACCCTTAAGGTCTTCATATTTCTAGGAAAAGAAATCAATGAACTCCTAAAATAATTGAGTATAATCCTACTTCTCTGAATTAGTGTTCACTTTTCCAAACTTTAGGCTTTTACCTTGCTCCATCTCTAAATCAGCATAGTGTTCATGTTGAACTACCAAGCTAGTCTTATTATTTTTTTCTTGTTCATCTTTGTTGAAGATAGATTCTAGGGTGACAAGGAATTTAGGCATCTTATTTGATTTAATTTGTACTACTTGACCAGGATAGTTTTGCATTAGTCTATCTTGATTGTGCTTTGAAAAACAACTTCTTCAAAAAAGAATTACAGAATTTGCTCATCATTATCAAACACTTTCCAATTAACATTATTATAAGGGATGGAAGACCTGAAAATAATATTAACATGTTGTTGATCCTTCCTTACTAAAATTTTTTTAGGATTGTCAAATTGTGATCCAACACAAGCTAGTCTATATGCATTCTGATTTAGTTTTCTAGGGATAGAAATTATGTTGAAAGCATAGAAATATTCTATAGCATCCCAAACCCTATTCTTGTAAGCTTTCATTGTATCATTCCTAGTATCATTTATCCCTCTTACTTGGCTAGAAACTAATTCACTGTCACCATATACTTTTAGGGCTTTAATCCCTCTCTTTCTAGCCCATTGCAATCCATTTACCAAACTCTCATATTCAGCTGTACTACTCGTGCAAGAAAAATTGAATCTAAATGTTGTATATTATTTCTCACCTTTTGGGGAGACTAACATTACACCACCACCAAAGCCATGTCTTCTTCTAGCACCATCAAATAATAGTTCCCAAACTTTATTGATCTATTCTTCTGATTCCTCAGTGTATGCTTTGAAAACATTTGGCTCTATGAAACCATCCTCTTGTATCATTTAATTCCCCAAACTACCATCTCAAATAACATTGTCTTGGGCCTCTAAAGATCTTTCTGATTCCAATTCATCTAGATAGATATGTGGGATATTTTCTATCTTAGTGTTTGTCTCTTTAATGATTGGAAAATCATTACTATAAAGTGCAAGACAACTTGCATTGGATACATTGAATACATAAGGCTCTATATGATGTGTTGTCAATGATTTAGACTTTATAGTAGGGTGAAACCACAATAGTGGGTTACAATTTTTTTCCTGAATGGACATTGAACTCTACAAGTTGAGAAAATCTTTCAGATTGAGATGCATATTTCCATTAAACCATTTGAAATCGGAAGATGAAGTAAACTAGAGTCTTTTAGGTTTTTCTGTCTAGATTCTAAATGTATTTTTTTTTCTTTTTCTTTTTCTTTTATATTGATTTGAATGGTTTATTTTTTCTCCCACGAAAACTGCTATGTTGCTGAAAACGTCATTTTAAAAGAGTTACATTGACTTCATAGAGCATAAATTTTTCTAAAATAGACATCAATGCGCTTCTTTCAAATTTAGTTTTGTAAAATCCATACCGAGGGAATACAATTGGTTTGATGACATTATCATGATTATTGCATATTTTATGAACATTTGAAGTTGATTAAACCATAGTTTTGACATACCTTGAGTACATAGCTTATAACTTGTGTATTTATCAAAATTCAAATTTTCTTTTTGATAGAAAGTGGTGGTACCCTAAATTTTGATAATTTAGAAGTCCCAATCCATTATCAAGAAGCATGTTTCTCCATATTAAAAAATATCAAAGGAAGGCAGCTTTATGACACAAATAAATAGAACTAACTAATTGAAGCCTTCAGAAAATGCTAGAATTTAGACCTGCTACAAAGATTATTTTGACAAAGGATAAAGATGGTCGAATTTTAAAAATCTAAAAATGACCCAGTTTGAGAAATCAAATTTCCTATCTCTAGCAAAAACATTAGCTTTTCATGAGGTGTTTTGGATTTTCTACCAAAGCCAAATCCGAAAGTTAGGTAGTTATTTTTTAGTTATTTTATTGTTTTTTCAAAATAATTTATAATAAGAGTTGTGTCTTTTCACCCTAAAGAGGTGTGAAATCCACTCAAACACACACATACACACACACACACACACACACACACACACACACACACACACACACACACACACACACACACATATATACATAATTTAAAATGTAAATAAA